>CABFVZ010005387.1:17596-31993 GCA_902151445.1 Timema monikensis | reverse complement strand
AATAAAAAACATGTCAAAATGAAAAGTGTATTAATCGTAATTCTTCAATAGGCGCCCATCGCGGTAACGTAATTCCAGAACGTTACAAGATTTCCAATCAATTAATAAGATTCTGCAAGTTTTGTTAGCTCAGGCTTTAGAGAGTCCAAAACAGGAAGGAATGTTTCCGTCCTTCAGGTATGATGGCAACGTAGGCACCGTCATAAATTATTCTGTTTGGTTTTGTCCTTTGACATAGTTTTCATTTAGGTATAATTGTGTTGCATTTAAAATACATAACCGGACCAATACACATAACGACATATTAAATGGTAACACTTACAAGCACCGAAATGTCCCAATTTGAGATGAGCTTCTCCCATCGAACAGCTGGGATAAAAACTTGTTCTGTGAAATCTAAGGGGTCTTGTATATGGAGTACATAGTGTTCTGGCCTTTGCCTCTGTTTTGTTGCAAGATAGTCTTAAGACTTCAATCTACGGATTATTTTCAGTAATTCAATGTATTTTCTTTCTAGCGTCTTGATGTTCTGCAGTCGAGTCTCCAAATCGATGTCTCCTTCCATTTGGACTGGGAACACGTTGAAGTTGGCTGATGTCATAGACTATTCCGGCTTGGGCTGTCCATCGTAATTGAGAGGGTATTGGCTTATTGTGTCGGTATGGAGGCTATCGTTGCCAACTCCAAACCGAGTTATTGTATAACCAATACCTCCCATGCCAAACGATCACTTTTGAGACAACATGTGTAATGTATGTTAAAGCTCTATGGTCAGACAGGATGATCATACCTTGTCTTAACAGCAGACTGCAGAACCTCTGAAGAGCCCACACTATAGATAGACATTCCTTCTTTGTTACAGTGTACCTCCACCCTGCAGCGTTCAACTTCCTACTGTTCATGGCTATAAACTGATGTTGGCCGTGGTCGTCCACTTAGATGATGGTGACTCCCAAAGCGTATGAGCTGGCATCCGTCATCACGTAGAATACCTGGTTCAATCACGGTTGTTTGAGGGTTCTAGTCTCGAGGAACAGATTCTTCACTATCTGGAGTGCCGCCTCTTTGACTTTAGTCCTGTAACAGCTCAGTGAGAGGAACGACCACTTCTGCGAGTTGACTGGTAGAATGCCTTATCCCCTGTCCTAGAGGTGGGTGGTTAATTATCTTTAACATATCTGGGTCCATCTTCATGCTTTCACACGTTATGATATGCCCTAGGAAAGGAGCTTGATACCTGCAGAATAATTACTTCTTTAATCTCAAGGTCATTCCAATATTGATAAGATGTTTGAAGGTGCCTTGTAGGTGGTCTAAGTGGTCTTCAAAGTTTGAGGAGGTAATTAAGATGTCATTCGCGAGGGCGCGAGCGTAGTTGCAACAGTCATCCCCTAATGGCTATGACCCAGCCTCTTGAAAACACCTTGATAAGAATAAGAAATATTTAATAGTGTTAAAGGGTCCTTTACAAAACCCGGAAAAAGGTCCTTATGATTCTTATGGCAGATTTTTTCCAATTATTTTTTTTTCAAAACATCTTTGTAATGGTGAGTGTGTTCCAAGAGATTGGATTGAATGGAGTAAAGACATCAAAGCACTGTTTTGATTTCCATGTAGTCTCTTCAGAGGTGAACCTCTGTCACACCAGTCCAAATTCTGTGAAGGTGGGATTAATGATAATGGCAAAAAACCTTGTAGTAAAGCAGTGGTTCTCAAACTGGAGTACGCGTACTCCTGGGATTAAGCGAGCAGCTCTCAAGGTAAAGTTGGCAAAACAACGGGGGCTTGGGCAAAACCCTAATTGTCTGCAATTACCGTTATCTGGTTCTTTCCACCTTTCTTTTTCCGGTCTTATTAATGTTACTTGTGTTGATCCGTCGGTAAACTCAAATAATAATAATGATGATAATAACAACAACAACAACAACAATAATAATAATAATAATAATAATGTTGGTGTCTTAGAAATTTTAGGTCCACAAACCATAGAGGTAAAGGAAATTTTGTATTTTAGTAATAAAAATTAAATGCTACTATTACTATTGTTATTGCTAATGCTATTAAATACCACACAGACTTTCTCTCGCTTTTATCTTGAAATTTACATTTACTAAAAACTAGTAAGATTTGTGAAACAAAATAATAGGTATACACATTGTTGTAGAAACACTACACCAAAAATCATAAATGAAATAATATACACTGTTATTTACTCCATGGCACTATGAACTAGGAACACTGTTACCAAAAATTGGGAAAAGATAAACATCTTTGTTAACTAAAGAGCATAAGAATCAAATTAATTTTCAAAGGCCTGTACTAAACGGTATATATATTTGTTTATATCTCAGATATTATTGGTTTTATAAAATATATTTCAAATAAAAGATTTTTATCTTTGACAGTACTACTACAACTTTATAATGATAAGTGATTATGTATCTAAATAGGTGCGGGAAAATTATGAAAATTTGAAAATCTTCCCTTTGTAAAGTACCCTCAAAGTCATATTCATGAAAAAATTAAAATTTCCATCGTGTTTATAATGATAGTGTTTAGATACAAAATTTAATCAAACTCGTCAGAACGAATTTCGAGAAAATAGATTTATTCTCTTTTTGTCTTTCAATAAACTACCCTTACACTTAGGGTTAGATATCCAATTCCAAAAACCCCTCTTGGGGACCTTATGAAAACACCAGATACAAAGTTGTAGCCCAATCGGTAAAATGGTTTCGGCTCTAGCCCAAGCCAAGGTACAAATAAAACAATCAGACAGACGGCATTGTGAAAACCCCCTTTTTTGTTTCAGAGGGTCATGAAACGTTGACATTTATCAAAATCTTGATTTCAAATTTTTGACGATCACAATATTCTAACTCTGAGCTGTCAAAAGAAAGTAAATATTTGCTTACAAAGCTTAGCTACCCACAGCAGTGTTATAACCGTTACTTGCCATTGGTTTGATCGGCTTTGATGGGGAGGTTGAGGTTCTAATCTTGTCTGGGTGAACTGAAGATGGAGATATATATACACACACATTTAACGGGAAAATATAGTCAGTGGAAAACCGTTAAATGTATGTATATACTACTATACATACATTTAACGGTTTTCCCCAAATAATATATCACTCTGGTTTTCCCATCTTCACTCCATGTAAATGCGGGTTCACTTCCTCCAAGCTAACTTCCTCATATCTACCCAATCAGAGTAACAAAAACAATAAAAAATAAATAAAAAACAATAAAAAATAAAACAATAAAAAACAAATAACAAAACAATAAACAATAAAAAATAAAACTTAATTCTAGAGTGTTTATAATCATATTACAGTAATAAATTAATGATTTTAAATGGAAACGTGGTTTACCGAGTTTTATTTAATTAAGATTTTTTTTTAGATCTTAGAATACAATGTACTTGTTAGTATGGTGTTCAGAGAAATTTAACAGTTGGGCCTGTTTGTAAAGCAAAGTAGGCGTACAATGTGTAAATTCTATTTAATTGAAATAACATTTAAAAAATGACAATTTTCCACAAACTTTGGTTATCTTTTTCTGACTCATTAATTTTGTTTTAGGATATTTCCAATTTTTTAACAGCCTATCATCTAAAACAAAGTGTGGTTTTCACTTTGGTTTTTCTATCTTCTTTACAAGCAAATTGTGGTGCACATATTTTAATTCTAACCTCCTTATACCATGTATTTAAAAGGTTTGCGCAAGTAACACCTTTAAAAACTATGACAATGAAAAGAACAAAAAGAAATGGCTATATATTTTTATATATTCCTACAGTAATAGATAAACTAAATAAAAATGTCACAATTGACTGTAAATGTTTATTTCCTAAGGTGACAAAGTTAAATTGTACTTTGACACTGATTCGAGCCCTTGTCCTTTGACTTTGGACGTCATTCTATAAAACACCTATATTGCGGCTCAAAACTCGGCATCACTCCTTGGAGAGTATATCGGTGACAGATTGTCTTTTGTTGAGTTGCAAGCAACAAAGTCGAAAGGATTAAGGGATTAACTGTGGAATTTAAGGACATTCTGAAAGGGGGGGTAGTATATAAGAGTGAGAGGGGTTGGTGTGGTGACTGCCATAGCTACAGTAGCGCACCTCTGGTGAGGTGATAATACATATTACTACTTGGAGGAGAGAGTTGCTAAACCTTTAGATGTCCATTGGAATCTTAAGTGGAAGGAATTATTTCAGAACCTTAGTGGTAAAGGTGGCATTGAAGAGGCATTGCAACGAAGTATTAGACAGGAAGAGGAGAAGTGGCGTTGGATTTTAACTGTGGTGGTTGATGTCACACTCTACTTAGACCAAATAAATTTACCTTTCCATGAAACACACTCTAATGTAGATTATAATGATCGTTGCCTTTTCTTGTCAACACTCCAGCTTGTGGGCAGGTATATTGTTGAACTTAAACAACATCTAGAAACTAGCTTATTTCAGAAAGTCTGGACAAAGAATGAAAGCTCACGACCTATCATGGCGTAACCAGAACTAGTTCTTAAAACTATTTGCTAGTAAGGTTTTGAGCTCTATCCTTGAGGAAGTGGAAAAAACACATGGTAATTACCATTATTGTTGATGGCACACCTGATGTATTACATATCGAGCAGTTAGCTTTTGCTCTCAGATATGTAATACAATGCAACGGAAAGAGGACAAGGTTACGATAACACCTCTAACATGTCAGGTAAATGTTAAGCATTAAAAGCAAGAATTTTTGAAAAGAGTCTTCAAGCCTATTTTTCACCATGCGGTGCACAAACTTTAAATCTTTGTGTTACACATGCTATGGAAACCAGTTTTGAGGTGAAAACCTATTTTGGCAATTACCAGTAACATCACAATGTATTTTATGTCAGTCTTGCGAGATGGAAAATTCTACAAAATAATGCTAATATTTCTCTTCACTCTATATCTAAAACTAGATGGAGTGCAAGAGTAGATGCTGTTTGTCCTCTGATCAAAAATCGCAGAGGTGTTCTAGATTCTTTGATTAGGATTGAGAAGGAGTTTAACATGCCGCTGGAGAACCAAGCAAATGTATTGGGTCTAATTGAGTGGCTGCAATAGTAGTTTGAATTCATCCTGCTCACTACAAAGTCATTGATTCTAGGAAGAGAGTCCTTCAAAGTTCTAAACTAACAATGGAAGAGGGAACTCAAAATGTGAACAGACTAGTGAAGGTGATTCAATTTTTGAAAGAATCCTGGCCAAGTTTGTTTAAGGAATCAAAAGAAGTCACTCCAAACTTCGGAATCAATCCAGAGTTTAATGTCTCAAGAATTTGTAAGAAACGAAAATTCCATGATGAGAGAGGGGATGTTGACTACAAGTTTGACTATCCATAAATTGGATTCAAAGTGTGGGTGTTCATTTCTACATTAGATCTGCCCTTGTCTGATTTACATAACCTGGCTGAGCTGTCAGTATTATTCTCGCCTCTTTTAAACCCAACAGATGATGTGGACACCTCAGCCATAGCCACTCATGCTGAAGTTTTGAAGGCTGCATATCCTCAGGACCCTCAAAAAGAAGATCTCATAGAAAAAAATAGACTCTTTTACAAAATACGAACAGAATCTAACTTGTGTCTTAGTGCAAATGTGAGATCTGCCCTTGAACTGCTCAATTGTATGTTTCAAAAGGGTCTAAAAACAGTTATAAACGAATTTTCATTTGTTTATAACTGTGTTAGTAGCACTTGGGGAGTGCACTTTAAGATAGTTGTCTTTGATTAAAAACTGTTTGCGTTGAGCTACTGGTGAGGAGATACTAAACCATTTGTAAAGTTTGGACATTGAACATCATCTTGTTAAGGAAATAAGTTTTGACGATATTTTTGACTGATTCGCTGCAATGAAAGGTAAAAAATTTGTTCTTAAATAATATGATAGTGAACATACTTAAGTATTTCAATGAAATTACTAATGTAGCTGACACAGCTTAAGAATATCTTGATAAAAATAAGTCGATTACCTTTTAAAAAAATTGTCATGTTTCACTGGTATCAGCTCGAGTTATTTGTATGGACTATGTACTAACTATTAACTATGTTAATATGTTAAGGATAGGAAGGTTAATTCAAGAGGAAGTGCACCCGTATTTACATGGGGAAAGAGTGGAAAACTATTTATGAAATACCACCCTCAGTAAACCCGGGTGAGATTCAAACCCCAAACTCATCATCAGCAGTCTAATCCGGGTGTTACACCTTAGATATTGATGAGAGGAAGATTATAAAGTTTATATTTATTATTTTTGTTAAAGGGGGCCCCCCAAAATTACGTAGCTCCAGGTCCCCAGAGCTCTCTGGGCGACCCTGCCTACAAGTAATTAGGTGTTAACCACTTGTACCAAGCGTATTTAGCCTTGGTTTATTAATATTTATTTAACCTTGTGATCGTCTGGCAGTATAATTAATAATCCATGTAAGCCTATATTCTCTTAGGCAATTATTAGTCTATAATTAGATCCTTCGTGGTGCATACCTTAAGAGGCCACAGAAAAGTATGATCACACCGGAAAAATCTCAATGACGATGATTGCTATAAAATTCATACACGTTAGTAACTTATTAAATGTGTTTAATCCAAGATTTATGAAAATGAATTGGAATCTATAGTTTTTTCTTGCTTCAAAGATCTCAAACATACATTGTGATAAGTTGCTTAAAGCACAGTTTATTAAATGAAAATTTGACCTACCTCTTTCAAGTCCTCGCTGGATGATTTTATGGTAGATGATTCTTTTTCTGCCCAAGATTCTATCCCTGCTCCTGACCAACAAACTGCCTCACATGTCGGAGACAGTCGGACATTAGCCTTCCTGTAAATCAATCACATAAACTTAAATTGTAAGTATCGAGAGAAAACTCAAAATAGCAAGTTAGGGGAGTATAGACTTTAGAAGTTTGATGGTTGAATTGTAGCCTATATTTACTACCAATTCGAGTAATAAGTGACTCTACCATGTGTATTTAGTAACCATGGTGGTTTTAAAGAAGAAATGCAGTGACCACAGGATCATCAGCCTCATCTCTCATGAGTGGAAAATTGTGGAAAGAATAGTTAACAGAATGTTGGAACAGAAAATAGAAAGTCTGATGGAATAAAATCAATTTGTATTCAGAAAAAGAAACCAAAGATGCCATCTAGATGCTTAGAATAATTTAAGAGAGTGTTGTAAGTCAAGGATGAGGTCTACATTGGCTTAAGAGTCCTATATAGTCTCATAAAGTGACGTATCTTGGAAGCATTATTCTAGGGATATACATAGTCGTAAAGATGAGATATAAATTTAATATTTATAGTCCAACGTAAGAAAGAATTGTTTAGTGATTCTAAGTATTAAAAAATTTATTTTATTAAGAATTTTTTCCTTAAATAAATCATCATATGTGAGGTTTTCAGCATAATTTAAAAAAAAAAAAGTATGATCGGGGATATGTATTTAGATAAATAAAAACAGATATTATGAAATTCTGAACAAAGTGCTTTATTAATATGTTATAGTCACTGCTGAAAATCTGCTTAAATTTACCTAAGACATCCTGTTATTTTGAATCCACTCGGTGACGCGCTCATGCAGGTTCGATTCCTAATTGGCCCCGAGGAGCTTGGAGTTGTGGAAGGAAACCCAGCACAAAAGAGTAAGGCGACAGAGGGGAAACATGTGGCTGGCTAAGGTTGTTTCAAAGCGGCTTGTAGGTTTTACTGGTCCCCGTAATTTTTTCCTTTACGTGTGATTTTTTGGTCTGTGTTTTTTTTAAATATCACCACTTGTCGAAAGTTGTTCCTCCCTGTACTCGTGTTCATATAAGATATAACAAATAAGTTACTTTGATAATCGTGGACTAACAATAATTATAATAATAATTACTTTGGAAGGCAAAAACTGTAGGATCGGGAGAAAGTCCCGCCTCTATCAATCTGCACCGTGAGAGAAAATAAAAGCTACAGCTCTTGATGCATAGAGAAATGAGAGGTAATAAACATTACACACTTCACTAGTACTTACAGTGTTACAGTAGATTCTCAGCTATCCGACCTAATGTGGCAGTGGGCCAGATCTAATAGAGGAGCCATAGGCACATAGCCCCTGCTAGGTTAATGACTGCCACAATCTTGCGTTTAATGTAATGTACACTATATACTGTACTTTGTGCTATTTGGAGAGTTACGTCATATTAATTTGTCCATATTAATGACTTACAGTAATTACTGAATTAAAATTAAATAAAAATGTGTACACACCTTTAACGGAAAATTTATTTCAAGGATGAAAGGAAATTTGTAATGAACATTAATTTGAATAAACTTTACTATGAGCTTTCATTTGAAAGAAAGTTTTCAGTCAAATTAGCTGTTAATATAAACCAAAATATTATAGCCTAAAGCTACATTACCTGAGGCTTGAAAAAATCTCTAATATAGATCTGCTTCTTTCCTCACATTAATTTCTTGCCAAAATGTCTTTCCACTTACATATGTTCTGATATGTTGTCTGCTGGTGTTGCCTCTTGTTGTTGGCCACAATACTCCAGCGCTGCCTCGATTGCCTTCAGAATGGGTTATACGATTGGAGGGTTCATCATCTTTTTGTTCTTCAATCGGCTGTTCATTTATCAACATCTATACAATATCTTCCTCTATAGTTTCTTCGATTTTGTCATTTGACATCCATTTTATAATGTCTTCTAAATGAAACTTCCTTACATCTGGGAACTTTTTCTAGCAGAAAAACAATTTTAGTGTTGTCAGTTTCATTTTCCACATCGCATTACTCTTCTACCTCTCTCCAGTTCTCGCTGGCTCTGGGATCCAGCAAAATTTTTCATGATTGCACAAGTGTTACAGATGGAATTTCATCCCATGCCTTGGACACCCATCTGATAACATCAAGCGTGTCAACTGACTTAAATGTGACCGCAACTTCTGTATTGTTATCAATGGTCGCTATGATATTGCTTAGTAGCCTACGTCAATATTTCTATTTAAAATATTCCATTACTCCCTGATCCATTGGCTGACATATAGATGTACCATTCGCAGGTAAAAACAATGCTTTTATCTCTCCATGTTTTAGTTGGTAATTTTGCTGGATGCGAAAGAGCGTTATCAAAAACTAGGATTGCTTTCCTTGGTAAATTGTTTTCAACTAAATGTTTCTCAATTCTTCACACAAATTCTTGTCCATACAATTTTTTTGTAAATTTCTCCATTCATCCTAGCTTCTTTTTAGTGAGTATAAAGAGGGGCAGAGAATTTAAATCTTTAAGATTTTTTAAAGATCTAGGCTTGCGAGATTTTCTGATCAACGTCAGTCTCAACTTACGGTTTACGGTTGCATTACTACAAGCTAAAACTTTAACGCGGTACTTACTCTACTTGAAACCTGGTTTGGCTTTTCCTGTTTAGAAGCTAGTGCTTTAGACAGAAACATCCGGTAATTCAACCCCATCTCATCACAGGTGTACAATTATTCTCAGGAAATACCTTCCTTATCAAGCAAGTCATAAAGGTGTTTTTAAAGTCAGGGACATCATCACTATTTGCAGACAAAGCTTCACCACAAATCGTCATCTGTTGAACACCAAAACATTTCTTCCAGCGATCAAGCCACTCATCACTGGCAGTAAGTTCAGGATCGTCTCCTTCAATCTGTTTTTTTAAACTGAATTGCTTTTTCTTGGAGCAAGGGCCATGAAACCGGCATTCCTTTCTCCCTTAAATTTTCATACCAGAGATATAAAGCCTCTTCAACTTCCACGTGTTTGCCTTTTTGCATAGTTTTTCTAACTTTCACATTACTGCCACTTGCTTGCTTAGAACCTCATATTTAAATCTCTGCGTGATTTATTCGCCAATCATCCACAGTAGTTTTATCCAACTCTTAACTCAAATGCAATTTTCTTAGCAGATTCAACAGAATCCATTTGTTTCAATGCTTGCAGTCGTCACCCATATTTCACTTAAAAAGAAAACCACCAAAAATACACTGGACTGTATACACACTTTATAACATAATTTAACAATCCACGAATGATACAGACCATATTCTGGATACAGACTAATAGTGCACTTCCTAGACACACATGCATTTCTTCTCGCGATATGAATCATCGCATGGCGGGGAAATTGTGCTCAGCATGACATCGAGTTGGATAGGCCGAAGGTCGAGTAGTCGGAGTCGGATAGCCAAGAGTTTACTGTACATTTTAGGAACTTAGTGCACATATATGCTGCTAAGGAGCGTATTATTAAAATGTATCTGTAAACTGGTATATCCATATCAGCATTGTCAGCATGGATAAATCAGGTTAGGATGAAGCATCCAAAAGCACCTGCACCATTCAGATCGATAAAGTTATTGGAAGAGAGGTGAGGAATGAAATTTGTGGGGAGTGGAATAATTTTCACATTTTGGACAATTTTAAATATCTGATTGTGGCCAAACTTTCTGAAATTAAATTTAATAATCTATATTAAGAAAAATTGTATAAGAGATTAATAAAGCAAACAAGTTTATATTCCCTTGTGAAGGGCCTTTTTTTTTAATAGTATTCATTCAGTGCAAAGTCACCATTCAACTGAAACTAATGATTCAAATCTGAGACCAGATATAGTCAGTGTAAGTTTATTATTCTTTTTGAATCTATTCTGCTTCAAAACTGAAAACATTCAGCCGTCACTGAATTTAACAACTATAAAACACTGCATGGGGAAAAAAAAAAAAAATTGAAACCAATACCTTAATGGGTTAAAGAATGACTAACACCTCCCTCACTCAATCTCCCAGATTACCTATTTAATAAACTCTTTCAAATTCATTCAAACAGTTTTGTAATAAACTACTTTTGTGAAACTCTTGAATTGTATTGACTGAATGGTATATATTCTGACAGTTTTGTAATAAACTGCTTTTTTGAAAATACTGAATTGTATCCACCTGCATTATATCCACAAAAACCTGAATTGTATCCACTCTGAATGGTATCCATTTAGTCAGTTTTGAAATAAACAACTTTAAGAAAAAACCTGAATCGTATCCACAAATGGCCGACTTTAGGTTTAACAGAAGGAATGTTTAATGTAGAAGCTTCAACACACTTATGGTAGAGGGCAGCAGGATGGAATCTTCTTAACTTACTACTTGTATACTAAAGTGCAGCCAAATCAATATGTTAATTCAATCAAATTATTTAAATAAGATTAATTGGTAATAGATAAAATGATAGAATATTAAGAAAATGGTAGATCACAAATAAAAGTAAAAGTAAAAACACTAACACATATTTACACACACATCAATATTTCGATGCTATTATAGCATCTTCCTCAGGAAGTAGTAGTAGATGACTGAACAGGATGTTGTCTTCAGTGATGACAACTTGACTGGTATGGATGAAAACTTCTCTGGTGGAGATGAAATTCTCTGAATGTTTCTCTATTACTCTATAGAAGGTAGATGGTGCTGGTGTAGCCTGTGGGTTGAAATTAGCGAATATTTAGGTTGGGTAGTTTTCTAGACTTTGTGAATTATGAATTGGCATTAGGATCACTTTTTAGAAAATATAAATAAATTGTTTGCAGTCAACATTGATAACATTTTACTGTTATTTATAGGTATTGACTATATTTGTATTAATATTATCTTTGTTCCATTGTTTTCTTTTCCTTGAAGATGCTTCAAAAATTCATTTGTAATCAAATTAAGATAGGTGAACTTAAACTAAGTTTGTCATTGGTGCTCTAATTCTCTTTTCGAGTGGGCTGTAAAAGTATTTTCTTAAACGTGAAATATTCATTCTCTTTAAATATTGGAGTGTATAATATAACATTAATTTGCAACCATATTTAACTTGTAAATTTTTTTTCATGTCAATATTATTTATAGCTTTATAACTTTGATAATTTTAAAGATACAAATCTTTTATTTTACTGGTCTATATACTTTAGCCACTATGTTAAAAAAAATTAGCAGCGAAAATCTAGCTTTAATTTATTCAAATCTAATGAGACACTTTTGATGAATTCTGGCAAGAATTTTATTCATGTGAATTGGCAGCACTGCTTTGCTCACATCCTAAGCTCACTGAGCTCTGGTGATGGGAAGAATCGAGTAAAAGTAGTCGACTACACATTTCGTGTATCATAATCCGCTGTACTCGATTCTTCCAGAAATACTCAGTAAAAGTAGTTGGGCCCTGTTCTTCTTTTAGATCCTCCTTTTCTTTATCTTCAGATATAATACACAATATTGGTTGGAATGTTTAACGTGTTATTTTAATGAAAATCTTTTTTCCCATAGAGTTCATTTTTCAGACATAGTCTTATCAGCGCACGATTTAGAACAACATTCAATCTCCATTCAATATTTTATCAATAATACATCTATGACCATATCACCGCATATTACAGCATGTACATGTTATACACAATACTCTAATGCAGTGATCTCAAACTCAGGGAGCATTGCAGGCCACTGCTGACATAAACAAGTTTACTTGGATATACGATTTCTGTTGTTTTTTTAGCGCATCTTACTACCCATCTAGACCTTGAACATTTTAAACACGCCAGTAAGTTAAGGACGAGGAAGATTTAATGTAGTGAAAATGTAACCCATTTGAGTTAGGGAATAAGGGAAACCAGAAAGGAAAACTGACCTCTATACATCCAGCCGGAATTCGAACCCTGCAAACCAGACCATAATAAGATGTTTAATCAGCATTTAGTTTTATAGTATTTATTGTATTTTGTTTTAAATCATTGATATAATATTTAAACGCTTATGTTATCCCAAATATTTATGTGTGTTAGCAAAATACTCAATACACTATTTAAATTATATAAATAAAAATTCACACACTCAACTATTTAAAGGGATAAAAAATTAGCACAGTTTATTTTCTGTTCAATTATGTTCACACACATTTTTAACTTTTTTTTTTGTGTGCATATGTGACTACCGGTTATATAGTAATATAAAAGTATTGTATACAAGCGGGCTGTTAGTTTGAAAACACTACTCTAATGGAATAGGAATAAGGAAGATTTTATTATTATTATTATTATTAATATTTAGTACTGTACTTACTAACCGTTCGGGTTGTATGCTTAAGTACTAATTACGCTAATGGATCAGGAAATGGAAAGGTTGAATTTAGAGGAAATGAACCTACATTTGCGTGGAGGGAGAGTGGAAAATCATTTAGGAAAAACCACTCCAGTTCACCTGACTATGTTCGAACCTCAACCTCCCCATCCTCGGCAATCTGGCTTTACACAAAACAAGCGTGTTAACCAACTACGCCACCGAAGCTGGTAATAAGGTAGAATTTTAGAAATAATCCACCAGCATGTGCGTGGAAGGGGAGTGGGGAAATATTTAGGCAAAAACCATACTCGATAACCCTGACTGGGATTCAAAACCTGGTCTCTCCGCCATCAACAAGCCTGTCTAAAACGAAAGTGATACCTTTAGACCATGCGGCCACCAAAGTGGGGGAATAGAGACTTATTCATTGATAATGTAATTGATTTGACTAATAATACAGTACAAAATACAATTAATGCTTTACCTCAACACTTCTCCTTCCACAGAAACAAAGCTTCAGTAGTATTTATGAATGTCGTCATATTTTAGTGCAGTGCCGCTTGGAGCCTGCCAGTCCCCCCTCTTCACCTCTCCAGTGTATGTGAAGTGTTTAGGAGGGGGGAGTGGAGGATACTTAACTTTCAACAAACGAGGACCAAATTAAAACTGACTAAGTCTCAGATAAATGGAAGTAGTTTATTTTCGCGAAGTAAAAATCTTCCCATATGTTCTGTTCCATATGTTTAATAGGGGTCAAACCTAAATAAAATTTAAGGAGGGATAAACATTGAGAAACAACATTTGTTAAAGCGCTAATAGTTGCAACTTTTCAGATATAAATTCAATCATAGCTTAGTTTTATTCAGTTCGATCAATTTTATTTTGTTTCAAAACTTCAATATCTTTTCCTTACATGAAAAGTAATGCATTAAGAGTGAGGTTTACATTTGGAGGGATTTGAAATTGCATCTAGATTTTAAAAAAAAGGTTAGAACTGGTGGATATGTTCTTATTGTTCTGAAAAGCTCTCTGACCCACAAGATTAGTGCAAAACTGATAGAGAGAAAGATTGAGGATTATTGTGATGATGGCAAGGGGAAGGGGGCGAGGGGTGACAAGTCAAAGTGAACAAAATATTTTAACTGGAGATTCTTATCTTTTGTTTGTTTTGAAGACTGTTTGCCTTCTTACATTAGTAAAATACATTTTCTTTTATTACTTTCTTATTTGGAGAAAGTAATGTAATCATCAAGAACATAACCAGAC
>CABFVZ010005386.1:7912-31993 GCA_902151445.1 Timema monikensis | reverse complement strand
TCACTAGGGACGGTCAGTATGTAAACATAGTGGTTTAGGACACTAGGGACGGTCAGTATGTAAACATAGTGGTTTAGGACACTAGGGATGGTCAGTATGTAAACATAGTGGTTTAGGCCACTATGGACGGCCAGTATGTAAACATAGTAGTTTAGGTCACTAGGGACGGTCAGTATGTAAACATAGTGGTTTAGGACACTAGGGACGGTCAGTATGTAAAGTTGTAAACCTTTGTTAATTATTTTATGGTTGTGATAGTTTGTACCTCGCTTGTACCAGATTGTTCCGGAAATTATTTCGTTTGTACCGCATTTGTTCTTGTACAGGCGTGAAGTGAACTTCTGACAGTTTATTTACTCGTGATGGGCCAAATTCATTGTACCCTCCCATTTCACTTTTTTTTAAAAAATGCATGGTTTTATGATTGCAATAGTTTGCTACTTTTTTTAACAGATTTTTCAATAAAATAAATGCGTTTGTTACTTTTGTATTGGGCCACAAATGGTTTGGTTAAAGTTATAAGACCAACTGTACAGTAACCCGCCTATTTTGTAAACTGATATTTTTATTTTTTCAATAGTATTTTCCAGTTCCACACGGTTTTAGTTTGTACCTTGATCTTTCTTCTCCAAATTATTGCCTTACCCCCACGTTGTTTTTTTAGAAGAGGCCATCTTCATGGTTGGAACAACTTATTTATTATTTTATCAATAGTTTTACTCTATAATTGATTCATTTTAGAACAATTAAGTTAAAAACCTATTTGAAATAATTTCTAAAGATGACCTGATATATATACAACTAAGATAAAAGATACACAAATAGTGCGTTTAGATGAACAATTGAAGAACGGTTGGCAACTAGTCGCTTTGAACGGTAGCACATTTAAATATTATACTCGTTACCCTGTTTTTGAATTACATTATTTTTACTGTCAGGTGCATGTTTTTAGCTTTCACTTTACTCAACCAGATGATCATGAGGATGTAGATAGTAGTGTTGTAGAACTTGGATTTGTAATAAGCGACTATTAATTTGCACCATTGTTGTTCTTTATCACGATATAATAGGGCGTCTTCTTCATGCCAATGTCTCCGATGATATAATGGCTTGGTCCTGGTAAAGTTTTCCAAAATGACCTCCTTCAGCGTATTAAGTTTGATTTTCTCCTGTTTGATATAGGGGTCCTGCTGTTGAGCAAGCTGAATAATATCTGCTAATGCGATTGGTGGAATAGCCAGGGGGATATTTTTCATTTATTTAAGATATTACACGTGCACGTCCTGAATCGATGGATTATATAAGCTCACGATAATTTCTATGAGCGATAGCAAAAGAGCCTTCCAATTCTCCTGGGAAAGGTATTTTAACATACCTTCCAGGTTTTTCTACATGCCACAATTGACATGAAACCGACGGTTTTACTTCCCTTCCAAAGGAAGATATGCTATTGATTTTTATTTCTCAATAAACCCATATTCCCCAGCTAGGTTTAAAACCACACACATTGGATCCTAAGGTAAGCACTTTACCCCAAGACCACCGAGGCTGACAGGTGGTCGGAGTAGTAGCCGATACTGGAGGTATTGTGGTGTTCCATATTTGGAGGTACTTGCTTGGTGCAATATTGAGTTTCAGCGTCATGGGGATCAGGTTTTGGGGCTGTGACCAAGGAAGTGGGTGCTGTGACCTATAATGTAGGCACCGGGACCTGGGTATTGGGTGCAAAGGCTAGGAGGTTTGGGGAGATTATTCTTGGACCTAGTCAAGTGAGCTTGGTTGTGTTGGTTGCATTCCCTGGTGTAATCCATGATGGCTGCCTGTTCTTAGAACAAGAGGTGTCCAAGGATGAAGTCTTATGAAAGATCAGGGGTGATAAGGTAGATTATTTTTGTCATTATAGTTCCCGTAGTAAGTTGTATAGTGATGCATATTATAACCGAGAGTTCTGTTCCTTATTTGGCTAATTTTACAATATGATTCTGTAGCCCTGAATATTTTGGTTAGTATGACATTTGATGATGCTCCATTATCTATAATGGTGAGGATTGTTTGGTTCAAGAGGGTGATACAGATTCTTGATATTGTAACACGATTAGTGTTTAACAGCGGGACCAGCGTGCTCTCATTGTTTACCCTGGCTGTGCTCCTTGTTCTCTCTGTCTCCCTCCTTGTCTAGCAGGTAGGCAGTGACCTTATCACTTGACTGGGGGATTAGAGGGGCCGACGGGGTGCGGGGGCAGGGTGGAGACACGTCTGGAGGAGTCTGGAACCTTTTTATTCTGGCCTTTTAATTCTATAAGTGGAGGATTCAAAACCCTTAGCTGGCTGGCACCACCCCTATATATACACGCTCGGTGATAGCTAGGTACTCAGTTCTTGGTTCTCGACTAATGAGTCCGGGAGTCCCCAGTGCGAGTGTATGTACCGGTGTGTACATTGTGTGGACCGACGTGTCAAGTGTGTGAGCCAGAGTGACCAGCGAGCAGGTCGGCGCGTCTGCGGGTGGGTCAGAGAGTCCGGCGTTTGTGTATAGCGGGTCACCGCCCTGTATCGTGTGTAGGACAAGTGACATTTGTTGTTATTGTGGACTACTTTGTCAATGAGCATTTTTGTGACTGTTTTTAAATATTTGAATAGTTATTAGGTGTTTTATAGTTGTTAATTTGTTTATTCAATTTACTTACATCTCTATGTGTTCTATTAGTTTATTAATTTACAGACTTGATTAAGGCTCTTTTTATTTTACTTAATGACTTGTTTAGTTATAATTAATTTAGATATATAGTTAATCAGCGTGTGTATGTTGTGGTAATTTTAAATAATCAAAACCTTGATTATTCCGTGGGCATTTTCATTCGTGTTTGGTCAGCAGCATACCCCAATATCTCTAAAAGGACTCATGGTTCACACGTTGACGTGTTACGGCCTGTGACCCTCCCAGGTCACGCGTGCCCCACGTTACAATATTGTGCTGGTGGGTCGCGCGCTTCCTAAGGTTATTGACAAAAGAGACAAAGTAAACCTTAGTTTCATCCCTGAGCTTCTTTTCCATGATCATTGGACATTGATGCTGTTTTTGTATCTACTATTGTGCTCTTTAATCTCGCAGTATAGTATACTCTTTATGAAAATGTTGTACTGAGCAATGGTGACAATTAGGAATCCTAATTGTCTCTCAAACAAAGGATCCTCTCCTTTTGCGCTAAGAAGGGGATAGCCGCATCTTATGATGGTCAAGCGCATATTCTTAAAAAAAATGGAGTGAATGGAGATTAAACGTAGATGACATGAAATAGGCTTATATATGTCTACACAATCTTCTGACTAGAAATGCATGATCTACCAATGTTGGGCCGATCTCGACAGTGAAGCAACAACCTGATAACTCTTATAGCTCAATATTTTATTTGACAATATTCATTTGTTATTAGACTAAATATCTTAACAATATATTGGAATAATTCAAATTGGAAATGAATGTATTTATTTAATATCTTCATGGATATAGAAAACTAGGCATCAATCGATCAGTTAAACCATGTTTGTAATCTGGATCGAACTTCAATTAACTATTGGTAGACATTGTAGCGTGGCTTCAAGGTTTTATACACTAGCACACACTCCCTTCACCAATCATCACCATCTGGGATTACACTAAATATCATTCAAATTCTTATTGAGTTCTTCATGAAAGCTGCCAAATATGATTTTCTAATACAATTTATAGCTTCTTTCCATCGGCGCCGAAAGTCACATTTTGGCTATAATTATAAATGATGAAGCTGTCAGCATTGCTACGCTGGAAAAAAAGCGTCTACCAAGAATTGAGGACACAGCGCATGTGTGGCAGTAGGATCCCCCCATGCCATCTATAGCAGCTCCTATACTCTACAGGGGACACAACCCGCCGGGTAGAAGACGAGAGAGCTATCTGATTTTAGACTCGATTGGTGCGAGGGCTGAACTTCATCGGACTGTGTCGCTGCGAACAGGGGAAATCCCGAGCTGATTGGTGTAAAAGCTGATGGTTATCACCCTCCTTCATTTTCTAGTAAGGATACTGCATCTCTTGTAGAAATGTTAGCATTGAAACTAAAAATAAAATAACCTCATGTTACCTATTTAAAGATGTTTTTATTTGTTTTTAAGAGTAATATATCTACACTACAATTTTCATAAAAAATAACCCTTTAAAATACACAGTTTTTATGGATGTCATTGATAATACTTCATTATTTATTAGTGTTATTAATGATAATATAAAATAAATTGTATGGTACATCGCACAGATTTTCTCTTGCTTTTATATTAAAATATACATTTACTAAAAACTCACAGGATTTGTGAAACGAAATAATAGGGGTATGTATAAATTGTTGCAGAATCAAAGATCATAAATGACACTAGGAAATAAGAACACTTACAAAAACATTTAGGAAATAGAAACACATCTTTGTCCACCAAAGAGCGTAAGAATCAAATTTACTTTCAAAGACATGAATTATTAATTACATATATATTTGCTTTTAGCTCCGAAATCATTAGTTTATATAAAAATATATTGCAAATAAATGATTTTAATCTTTAATATTATTACAGCTTTACACCGATAAGTTATTAAAAATCTTTCAGTATTTAAATCGTGTCAAATATAATTCTAGAATTCTATTCTAAAAAGCAAGAGAAACCGGAGAATTCAAGCTATAACTTGTCCTCGAAAAGATGCCATTTAAGATATGACCTACATTCAACACGTTCTTTGAGTTATAAAGATAAACGGCCAACATCTAATGTAATGCTTGTATACACTTATATTTAGCCATTTGTCGTGTTTTAATATTTATATTTATATTAAAATTGAGACAGTTTTGAATTAAAATATTATTTTATTTCTCCTTCTGGAGTACCAAAGTTAAAATTACATCTTAAAACACAATATTTTAGTTCGCCTTACTTGTGGAAGAAAGTAAACTTAGCTCAACTTTTATGACCAAATTGTGCAACCTATCGTTTACCATCCCTTAGAACACATACTTGAACGAACCTCTATTAAGAAAGCAAAACCTGAAAATCTATTAATTATTAAATTTGCCTTCGCCAAGTGAAGTTAGATTAGTAATTAAATATTTGAATTGTAAAGGGTTGCTATTTTTTCTCTTTTAACTAGGCTTTAAACAAGAGAAACTTCATTTAAGGAGAATATTATTTCTATTAAAATTAATGTAATGCGTTAATCATGATTATTGATCAAAATATAGATATAAATTTTGCCAATGGGCTTGTTAAATAACACCTTATATATGCATTGGTGAACATGTAGACATAAACGTGGAGCTAGTACAGTATGGTTTGTTGAGGAGGTTGGAGTTAGAACATTACCTAGTTAAAGAGAGGGTATTATACCTAAAGTATTTCAAAATCTCTTTCCACACAAATGCAGGTACACTTATTAATAATATGTTATACTCTCCTTATTCCTACCCCAATAGTGTTATTAAATTATCATATGAGTAGTAGAGTAGTAATAGTTAAAGTTTTTAAATATGTTTATGTACTTTTTATAAATTAAAAAAAACTCTTTACTTAATCCATCCTCACTAACATTCTTCACACTTTCCTATCCTTGCACACTACCTTAGCTTCAACAACTTTCATACAGCGAGTAATAAATGATCTTTTATTCTTAAAACTCTTCATGTAGTCTTTTTCACAAATTCGTCTACAACAGTGGTCCCCAAACTCTCTCGACTCGTGAACCTTTCACAAACATCCGAGTTGCACGAGCCCCCTGGTAAATAGCCATAGACATGCACTTAATTTATACCTAATTTTTTATAAAATCTAGTTATTAATTGTAATCAAAATATTTAATACCTTTAAATTAACCTACTATAGCTCGGTAGGTACTTTAGGATACCATAACAAATATAATGAAATAATATTGAAACTACTTAAGTAGAAGTTCAAATAATAATTAGAGATGTATTAAAAAAATTAAAAGTGAAATTAAATAAGCAAAGTACTGTAGTAACATATTCTTATCATTACTGTCACAATGTTATCACATTTCATATGTCTTTAAAAGTTACACTGGAAATTACTGCTTTGACATAACCAAAACACCCTCCTTTAATCATAAAACTCCATGCCAATTTAAATTTCAAAATTGTTTCCAGTGTAACGTGGGACGCACGTGAACTGGGAGGGTCACAGGTCACTCACACTTTCACGTGTGAGCCACGAGTTATTTTACAGATATTGGGGTATGCTGCTGACCAAACACGAATGAAAATGCCCACGGAATATTCAAGGTTTTGATTATTTAAAATTACCACAACATACACACACTAATTAACTATATATATAAATTAATTATAACTAAACAAGTCATTAAGTAAAACAAAAAGAGCTTTAATCAAGTCTGTGAATTAATAAACTAATAGAACACATATACATGTAAGTAAATGCTCATTGACAAAGTAGTCACAATAACAACAAATGTCACTTGTCCCACACACGATCACGGCGGTGATCTACTATACACAAACGCCGGACTCGTTGACCCACCCGCAGACGTGCCGACCTGCTCGCTGGTCACTCTGGCTCACATACTTGACTCGCCGGTCCATATATGTACACACCGGTCCACACACTAGCACTGGGGACTTCCGGACTTATTAGTCGAGAAACAAGAACTGAGTCCCTGGATATCACCGAGCGTGTATATATAAGGGTGGTTACAGCCAGCTAGGGGTCTGGAATCCTCCATTTCTTGAATTAAAAAGGTCAGAATAAAAATGATCTAGACACCTCTAGACGTGTCTCTGTCCTCCCCCCTCACTCCACCACCCCCTCTAATACCCCAGTCAAGTGATAAGGTCGCTGCCTACCTACTAGACAAGGAGGGAGACAGAGAGAACAAGGAGCGCAGCCAGGGTAAACAATGCGAGCGCACCAGTCCCACTGTCAAACACCAATCTTGTTACACCACCCCAACCTTAAGTCTGTTCGCCCTGAACATATATCTCAAAGTCGGGACTCTTCTCCTCGATATGCTGCAAGGCGATCGATGTGCACGACCTTCATTTTCCCTCTTGCTCCTCGTCGTATACGGATGACCACGTCGTTTATCCGGTTAATTACTTCATATGGGCCCTCCCTTTTTCTCTGTAGCTCTGGTGATATACCCTTTTCCTTATGTGGGTTGTATAGCCATACTAGATCTTCAGCTGAAAAGTTCCTATCGTTTTCTCGGGGGTCGTATCGTGTTTTCATCCGGTCGCTGTTAATCTTGATTCATGTCCTTGCAAACTGGTGTACTTCTGCCAGAATATTGCGAACCTGTTCGGTGTGTTCTTGATAAGTTAACTCAACAAGATTCTCAGGACGGCCATATAAAAGGTCACATGGTAACTGAAGCTCTCGACCAAAGTGCATCTTTGCAGGGGTCACTCCGGTTGTTTCATGGTCAGCTGGTCTATAGGACAACAAAAACAAAGAAACTCTACTGTCCCAATTATTTTGATTTTCTGTGACAAACATGGACAGGTATTGCTCCAGGGTTCTGTTCTGTCTTTCAACCATCCCATCCGATTGGGGGTGAAGAGGAGTGGTCATTTTTTTTATTCCTAGAAGATTGGCCATTTCCCGGAATACAGAATACTCAAAATTACGTCATTGATCGGAGTGTAGCTCCAGGGGCACCCCTAGTCTGCTAAATACATTCTAAATCAAGGCTTCTGTTACTGTAATTGCCTCCTGATTTTTAATGGGTATTATCTCTGGCCACTTTGTGAAATAGTCCATTACAACTAGTAGATATCGATTTTCTCAGGAAGTCCAAACCAAGAACACACTCGTCCTCAATGTTGGCAACATACACAGGATGTTCTACTTGCAAGCTTCCTAAATTAGATTTCATTTGTGCCTTTGCCAAAACTGGTGCAGAATCACCAGTTACCGTCCTTATTACACATCCTTGAAGAGTGTTATCTGTTCGTTGTTTCCGATGAACTAACTCGGTGAAATTGGGTCGGACCAATGTGACGTGACGTTGGCACCCGTGTCCACAACCATCTGGCATGCTTTTCAATTCAACATTCCTTCCACCAATAGAGTGTTGTCTTCACTTCCAAGCGATCGCACATTGAAGATAACCGTGGGAGCATTTTACGTGGAGTCAGCTGGTCTTCGCTCCTTAAGACTAGCTTTCAGTAGTTTTCCGGTTGATTCTTATTCCAGTAGGCACTTTGCGCACTGATACTCTTTTATCTACACTGGGAGCGGAGATATCCAACTTTATACAGTTCCAACATTCAAGTTGGGTCGTCTTATTAGAATTTGGGCCGCGTGGAACGTTCTGAACCTTATAAAACGATTTAACTTCTTTTACTATACTTTTGAGTTCATCCAGGAAGTGTTGCTGATCTAGACTTACACCGGCACCCACATTTCCTTCCTCCAAACGTGCGTTCCGTACCACACGCCACGTGGCCCTTGCAGCAACTTTGGCTGACTTCACTTCCAACGCTCTGGCCAATGCCTCTCGCAAAGTTCGCATACCTGCAAATATGACCATCTGTTGAACTTCACTGTCTGAAATGGCGTCCAGGAACACACCAACGGCGATTACGTCACGTGTATCAGCAGGACAACCTTCAAGGGCCAGCTGTCACAATCTTTCAACATCATCTTCCAGCTCCACCAGGGATTCATTGGGTCTTTGAACTCTGTTTTTCAACTGGGCATGGTAAAGATGCCAAAGGTGTTTGTCAGCAAATCATAGCTCAAGTACTGACGTCAAGGCATCGTAGTCCAATCGGGTGGGCTCCGAGAGATTTTGTAACACCACCAGAGCAGGCCCCCGAAGCATTGCTGCCAAATACTGGGCTTTTTGTGTCATCTTCCAGCCATTGATTTTGCCACAACTTCAACTGTTACTACTGATACTAACGCCAGGTACCTTGTCCATCATATGGAGATGTTTTAACTATGGTACGAGATCTTTCTAAGGCACTAAGATCGGAACTGCATGGAAGTTGAATGACATTATCCTCACTTGTACCTGGCAAGCTGCTTAAACTTTGATTCATTTCTTCTCGTAGTCGTCCAAATCTAGTTTCCATTTCGTTTTTTAAGGTGTCCATCACTCTCTGCAAAGAGGTAAATTTACCCTCAATAGTCGAAATCTTTGTTTTTAATTCTTCTTTCAATGCGTTCAACGATGTTGTTTGTTCCGCCATCTTGCTTTCCAATGATGTCTTCTATTCCGCCATCTTGTTGTTCAACGACGTAGTTTGCGACACTATTTGGTCCAGCCTGTCATGGTTTTGTTCTGCCATGGCTTGAATAAGAGCTGTTAAACCCTGGATATCCGCAGCCATTATTCTCGTTGTCATCAAACCAACACACCACCAATATCTCACTTCTGACACCAATGTAACGTGGGGCGCACGTGACCTGGGAGGGTCACAGGCCATTCTTACGTGAACGTTAGCACCACGAGTTATTTTAGAGATATTGGGGTATGCTGCTGACCAAACACGAATAAAAATGCCCACGGAATATTTAAGGTTTTGATTATTTAAAATTACCACATCATATACACAATGATTAGGTATGTATATAAATTAGTTATAGCTAAACAAGTCATTAAGTAAAATAAAATAGCCTTAATCAAGTCTGTAAATAAATAAACTAATAGAACACATTTAGATGTAGGTAAATTGAATAAACAAATTAACAATTATAAAACAGGGTGACCTGGTGGTCTAAGGGTAAGGGGTCAGACTTCTATGCTGGTGGCCGGGGTTCAATCCTCGGTCTCGGCACAGCTTTATCTGATTTCCAAACCCTTCCTTCACCTCTGACAAGACTTCTTGTGAATGTGGGGAATGCCAGGCCGCCACCGTGTTTCGGATTCCACGTTAAACTGTAGGTCCTTCATTTCATCTCACAATCACCCTACCATTACACATTAGCGTAAGTGCGTATAACCCGAACGGGTAGTAAGACGCGGTGCTAATAATAATAATAATTATTATTATTATAAAACATCTAATAATTATTCAAATATTAAAAAACAGTCACAAAAATATTCATTGACACAGTAGTCCACAATAACAACAAATGTCACTTGTCCCACACACGATACATGGCGGTGACCCACTATACACAAACACTGGACTCGCTGACCCACCCGTGGACACGCCGACCTGCTCACTGGTCATTCTGGGTTACACACTTGACACGCCGGTACACACACTCGCACTGGGGACTCCCGGACTCATCAGTCGAGATCCAAGAACTGAGTACCTGGCTATCACCGAGCGTGTATATATATAGGGGTAGTGCCAGCCAGCTAAGGGTCTAGAATCCTCCACTTCTTGAATTAAAAAAGCCAGAATAGAAAGGATCTTGATCCTTTCTATTCTGGCTTTTTTTAAATTCTAGACCCCTCCAGATATGTCTCCGTCCTCCTCCCGCACACCCTCTGTCCCCTCTAATCCTCCAGTCAAGTGAGAAGGTCACTGCCTACCTGCTAGACAAGGAGGGAAACAGAGAAAACAAGGAGCGCAGACAGGGTAAATAATTAGAGCGCCCCAGTCCCACTGTCAAACACCAATCTTGTTAAAACAGGTTTTAACAGTAACTCACCTCTTCACGTGATTTAGTGAGAAGGATGCACTTGATTTGGATGGTCATTGCTTTAAAGTCAGGAACCACAAGCGATAAATAAAGTATCAAATCACTTTCAGCATTGAGCCTGTTTCTGTATTTATTTTTTAGTTATGTTTCTAAAGAAAAATATTTCTTACTCAAATGTGTAGAAGAAAATGGTAACAAAGCTGTAATATTCTTAAAATTGAAAAATGACACCTGGACACGGGAATCGAAGCTGGGACTTTTGACTTAGTACGCCAATGCTCTACCACTGAGCTATCAATGACTCGTCCCGTGCCTAGGGTCATTTTCCACTCATATTTTAAGGCAGAGTCTATGATGGACGTCCGGAAATCGTCGGCTTTATTCATGAGCTATGAGATAACGCAGCCATCTTTGACTCGGTAGTTAGCTTATTACTGCCACATGTAGAATTATTATTATAAATGTACAGGATTGCATATTAAGAATCAAATAGCCAAAGCTATTATTTGTGCTTTTAGAGAGGAATTATATCCTGAAAATAGTTGGATAGCTCAGTGGTAGAGCATTGGCGTACTAAGCCAAATGTCCTGGGTTCACTTCCCGTGTCCAGGTTGCATTTTTAATTTTCAGAACATGATATATATCTGACCTACCACCATCATTATCCTACACAAATAACACACAGAGGTAAGCACAAAAGAGTTATACATTTATTTCACAATTAACATGATACAGCTCAATGAGGGAAAGCATCATAAGAGTTAAAGCACTAAGAAAGGACATACACCAGATGGGCAACAAGACACACGGATTACCGCCAAGCCTAGATGGACACCAAAGTAATAACAAACAACATTTTTGACGTCTCAAAATGGTGTCATCAGAGAATGACAATAAAAATCTAATAAATTGGTTTCCTATCTCACTATAAAAAATATACTTCATAATTAAAGGCAAAGACATAAAACATAAGGTGAGTAAAGATCACAAGTACCTAACCTAAACAACGGTAGAAGCATTATAATAATACCTGACATAATATAAAGTTCAAAACTATGGAATACTAAATAACCTAACGTTTTAACAATAGACGGAGTGCTCTCCGTAGATATATGCACAAGATGGCCCGCGGCCCCACATTTAATAACCATAAATATATATAGATATAAGCAAAGATGCGATAGTAAACTATACTAGCTTTAATCACTAACAAAGTGTCCACACAAGAACTATACTCTCTGCCGGCTCGCGGCCCCACAGTTAACCAACCTCTAAATGAAAATAAGGTGGTAAAAATAAACTATCTGAACGCCAAACAAATACTCTAAAAAGGTCCTGGCTGCAAGAAATGAAGCTAGCATATTGTGGCTTTATCAGGTAAGTTAAAACAGACCAGTAAACTTTCCGTGATGCGGAAATTTAACGTACAAAAATAAATGGAGCCAGAATGGTTCTCCCCAAGTTAACATTGCCTTATGGACAAAGAGCAAATACCTGATCATAGTTATTTATTATCAGTAAATATATATATTAAGTACTGAAGTTCGAGACATTAAATTTTGAAAGATCAACATTTTTAGTACCAAAGCCAATTTTGAAAAGAGTGACGAGCCTACTTAATAGATAGGCTTATTACCTTGTAAGCCTGGAGTGTAATGCTTAAATATACTCTGGACTCTAACCAATATATACCCTACGGTAATCATGTGTTCTCAGTGTTTGGAGAGATTGGAGGAAGGGGGAGTTTCCAGAACAGTCGTGATAGTCCACGAGCATCGGTCACAAGCACAAATATAGTACATAAAAGTTTTAGAACACGCCTGCCGGCGCGCGCACAGCTCGCGCTCAGCGAAGCTCACTTGTTTGCTTGCTCACTTGTTTGAAGGGGAAGGGAGGCTCTCCCAACATGGTTAGCAGCAAGCCTCGAACTCTGGCTCAGTTGAATGTGGATTTTGTAGCGAGGTGTATCTCGGGTTTATTGTAGACGAGTCGGAATGAGTCAACTGGGGCTGGCTAGGTGAGTGATACAACTTCTTCTGTGTCATGTTGTAACAAGATTACATCTAGATGGAGAATTTCACTCTATAAGCACAAACAATAGCTTCAGCTAAATGATTCTTAAAGCTGTAATAGCTTTATTCTCTATCAGTGAGAGCTCCTCCTTTAAATTAACCAGAAACCAATTAATGACAAAGATTTATAGATTTTCTTTAGTTCAAAATATGTGAAAATTTCAAGGAGCTGCTCTTTATTACTCAGGCTTTATATGGAGGATTTCAAAACTGATGTATCTTCCAGGGGATTTCCAATCCAATTGTTAATATTGAACATAGCCGAGAATTATTATCTGAAGTTTTTTTCCAAGTCCCTTCAAGTATTCTATAACAACGTTCTTTAAATTTTTACCCAAAGAAGGCTGATTTTATACCATATAGTCGTGAAGGCAATCAAAGCACTCTGTTTTATTGCTAATTAAACACATTTAATTTTTTTTGGTGAACGACTCGATACGATATTGCACGGTAAAGAAGTTAATATTTGCCCCCTAAATAGAGAGGTTTGAACTGTTCATTTATGAGAAAAGTCTGCCAAATAGGCCTAAGCCTGGAGCCACATTTGATCTTTCATGCACTTTGTTTTGGGAAAGGGATGGTTGTTAAGAAAAACGAAAACTCCATGTTTAAGTTCAAATAATCTTGTAAGAGTTCTACTTCGAGATAACCAACCACCTGATTTCAGTGTGAGATGATAAACAGTTGTGAATGCTTCCCATTTTCTCACAAAGTGCTGGAAAATCACCTCCATTAACCTGTAGTACCACTTTTGAATTTAAAACTTTTTTTATGCCAAATCTTGTACAAGTTTTGTACCGTTTTGTACCACAAAGAAAAAGTTTTGTACCCGTAATCATTTTGTGAAATCAGCCTATCAAATTGGTGACTCCAGGTTAATGCTGTTGTACCACTTTTGAATTTTGAGCTTTTTTTGATGCCAAAGTCTTGTACAACTTTTGTACCGTTTTGTACCACAAAGAAAAAGTTTTGTACCCGTACCCATTTTTTGTAATTAGCATTTCAAATTGGTGACTCCAGGTTAATGCTGTTGCACCACTTTTAAATTTTAAACTTTTTTGATGCCAAAGTTATGTACTAGTTGTGTACCGTTTTGTACCACAAAGAAAGAGTTTTGAACCCGTACCCATTTTGAGTAATTATTATATCAAAGTGGTGAATCCAAGTTAATGCGGTTGTACCACTTTTGAATAACAATTAAATAGCGTGTTGAACTGACGTTTTTATATGTCTAGTTCTGTGGATGCTGGTAGAAAGCTAAAAATAAAAAGGATAAATAATATAAGATGTGTGATGGAGGGGGCTAGGCAGAGAAGAAGAAGTGAACTAGCGAAAAAGTGGGAAAACATAGTGGATACAAGGTATGGCTGACAGCAGTTTACTCAGCACTTCAGCTGTTAAAGCAAGACCTGTCACAACTTTAAGGTCACCTTTAGTTCCACGCAGAACATACAAGAGAAAAGGCCTTAACGTTCACTTTTCAATCTTCATTTCGCAAAATTGCTACCATGAACTTTATTGTAACATGTATAAAAAAATTAAATTGTATATTATTTGAATTGTATAGACCCACACGGATGGCTGCGAGGACTCAAGCGTTGGTCTCGTCTTGCGTGGTCTGCCAGTGAAGGATAGATTTGTCTTCAAATCTGGTATGAGTATATTGAAGGGATTTTATTACCTCTCTCTCAAAACATATGTGGTTAAACTTTATTTAAGCTTTGACTCTCATCCCTTTAATGTAAGATTGCAGATATCTTGGACTGGTAGTAAGTAAGTATTGAAACACTTTAATCTTATTGTTTTTATAACATACTTTTTTTACCTACCTGTCCGGGCTAATCAATATTACACTATTGAGTCATGAATGAAGAAAGTCAAATGTATATTACCAGGATTTGCGTGGAGAAAAGGGTCAATATATATAAAAATAACCTTTAGAACAATTGGCAAGGATTCAAACCACGATATCCTCCTCATCAGTAACTTAGACAAGATGAGCCTGGCATTTATGCAGCGTGTCCACCTATTAGCGTTAGTATATTATTACTTTTTAACTTAGGTCCAGGATATGGCTCAAAAAGTCACTGTTTTCAGACAAAAATTCTGTATTTCTTGAATAATTTCGTCATTACTATTAATGTCAAAACTATTGTCCGCGGGAGGTTTTCACTCAATCATAATCCATTCAATGACAAGCTATTTTAATTTGTAAGTATTATCACCAGGGCCTGGGTATTAATGACTTGTAATTGTCAAAAACGCCCTATAAAATTACAGCAAACAAATTACTTCAAATTTACAAAAAAATAATTAAAAATATTAACGAAAAATTGTGTTTAATGCACATACCTAAATAAAAAAAACGCTGTTTATAAACGTAAGCTAAAAAATATTTAGGGCTATGCAATAAAATCTCTTTGGCCTATTAAACTCTGCATTTTGCTAAATATTGCATTAATTTAGAGATTTTGGCTTTAGAAGTATAAGCTACTCCCTCCCAAAGCAGCCCTATGCAACCTAGTTGCAGTCTAATCAGAAATGTTTATTTTATCGTAAAAAGCAAAGATAATACAAGGTTCGTTGTCTACATTACTTTCTCGCTCTGACAACTGTATAGTAGAAAAAATAATGTTTAATTATTTACGGTATTGTAAAATATAATTAATATTTAAAAATATATACTTATTTTATATAAATGCCAAAAAAAAAGGCTTAAAAATGTCTAAAATGACTAAAAAATTACCTAAAAATGACCAAATATGACATAAAATTACACATAAAAAAGCATTTATCCAACCAGAGAATCATGAATATAATATATGTGTTTATGAGCATTGTCTGTAATATAAGAAATATAAGAATACGTGTGTGAGCCAAGTATGTGCTCTGGTAATGGCACACTCCATCTTCACCCAAAGATATGTGAAGCTCATTCTTATACCAATTCTGTGAGAACTCGTGACAAGTTAATAGTTGGTCTCACTATATCTTGGAATACTTCTGACAGTTAAAAAGTTCCTAGAAACCATTTTGAAATTCACCTCACAAAAGCGTTTTGTCGCATAGACAAGGGAAGTCGATTTACAACACTTGTCAAAATGACATGAAGTATTTGCGAAGTGGATGCAATTTAGATGGAAGAATAACTCAAATAACTCTACAAGATTCTGTACTTGCAAATTTTTTTTTAATAAACACTTTATAAAATTTGTTAAGCGGGTATTCAATATAATAATTTCAGTCAGTATTTGTTTATTTAACAATTTATTTAAAATTCAATGTGTGAATAAAAAAACTAAACTAACCATAAAATAAGTTTTGTTGAACTAATATTAAGTTTTAATGAAGGTGGTTGAGCAGTGAAGTGCGGACATTGTAGCTAACGTTATCTTTTGAATCCAGTTTTAAATCCTTTCAGTAATAATTAAGGGTGTTTGTAAAATTATTGTTTAGCTTATGACCAGGTAATCAATCTTAGTCACGCTTAAAATACACCTTCCTCATACTATTCACTTGGATGTGCTTTTCACCAGCGTTTCACTGCTCGTTCAGGCTATACGTTTATATATTACTACGCCAATATGGTGAAGATAGAAAGGCATAACTTAGAGGAAAGCTTATGGAAATATCCACTCTTAAATCATCGAGATATTATTCAAACCTTAATCTCGTTGCCACCAGCAATATATATTAAATGAGCCTGACATGTAGACTGCATATCCACCAGAACAGGTTTTAGAGGATGCTTAGAGAGCATGCTTACAGGAAACATATTGAAAAGGTGTAACACACACATAAAAATATGTATCCATTTCTTGTTTACAACCGAATACCATCCACATTTATAGTATCTGTTAAAAACGGCCACAGTTTTTTATTATATAGGTGTGCAATACTTTATTCTATCCTGTACCGTAATAACACGCCAGCATCAACAGTCGCACAAGCAGTGCACATTTCACTAATACTTCATCAATATCCATAGGAGGATTTAAGTAAAGTCAATTGTCTTCAAAGAGAAAACGAGAGAAAAAGAGTGATAAGCAGTTGTATTATTTGACGGTGTTGCATATATAGCTAAATCCATACGACGTTTAATGCTATATATTTTAGGTTTGTTTTGTTATAAGAAATTTAGGAAAACTGTGTACAGCCTCTTTGCTGTTAACAGATGCCACTGGGTATTAATTTAAAGCTACTATATTTAAATATTACTTAAGTTTGTAGTTCTATGAACAGTAGACCTCGCTCCTATTCGAAAATGTTAAGTATTTCACGTAAATAATGTGTAATATTCGTATCTTTACTACAATTCTAACATTCTTATTTGAATTTCAAGTTGAAATATCTTTGATTTCAAGTTGATATTTTCCCTCTGTGACCAAGTTAGACAGAAAATAAAATAATACTACGCGTGAGAATACATTATAATTATATAGAATAACCATTATTCTTATGCCTAAGAATTTGGTTTTATAATGTATATTAAAATAAAACCAACACATACATACGTCATCCGGCCTAAGTTCAACGAATGTCTCTGCCAAATTTAATTAAAACTGGTCTACGAATTTGAAAGTTATCGTTGAACATAGACAGATGAAATGGAAAACGGTCAAGTCAAAACAGAAACTCGTTCCACTCAGTCTATAAAACTATAAAAAAGAAATCAACAGAAGTTCTTCCACCAGAAATTAATGGATAACAAATATTGTACAGTTAAATTTAAAAAAAATTGTATTATATCAAGCACTTTATGTTTGCAAGTTTAGGTAGAGTACCTTTAGTGATTAAGTTTATACTTTAATATAAATTAAAATTAAATTTTACTGCCGCGTCTTACTACCCTTTTGGAAAATGATCTAAAATATCTTAATTCTGAGCAAACACCTGTACTTTATTAGAATACAACCCCAATCACACAACTGTATGAATGGAAGTATTATACCTATCTCATGGCGCTAGTAGCTAAAATTAATATTTTGCGAAACACGAGAAATATATTAGTTAAATTACATACAAGGTGACTTGTAATTGTATACATAAAGTAGTGAAGTGAAATATACACTGAAAATCGAACTAAAAATCTCAAAACAACATATTGCCGGAACCGCTTCTTTAATGAGATACCGACGGGGATAGGTCAAACAGAAACTACCGTTTAGTTGAAGAGTTTTTCTATTGACTTGGTTAGTGGAACAATGCACGTTCATAGAAGGTTTTCAAAGTGTCCACCATTGCATTCAAAACACAATTCATTCCTCCTGCACCACGAACGTTGTTTAAATTAGAAGATGTGTGGCATATCCCGGATCATAATTACAGTAGCCACAATTGCATTCCACATATATTCTTTCATGTTGTGCCTTTGTGAGTTCACAATTCATTTCAAGTGGCCCCACGACCAGAAGTTGCAAGGTGTGAGATCGGAGGATCACGTCCACCACGCAACAGGCCCAGGGCACCCAATCCACCACCTGGGCTAGTGCTCGTCCAAATGGCGTCTCACTGAACGGTCGTAACACGCAGGAGCTCCATCCTCAAGCAGCCACATGTTCAGTCGTGTTGCCAGCGTAACGTCCTCCAGTAGTTTGGGGAGAGTATTCTGCAGAAAGTGTAAGTAGTTTTCACCTCGTAGCCATACAAGCATTTCATATGGTCCACCTACTCTCGTTCAAAATTAATGGGAAATTGATATTGTGAATTAACCTCTAGGATGGCATTTGGATTTGTGTCCACCCAAATTTGCTGGTTGTGGAGATTGACACTGCAATTTTCGTAAATGTTGCTTCATCCATTACCAGTACTCTGCTGAGGAATTGTGGATCTGTGGCATAGTGGCGCAACATACACTCCATGCAGCATACGTACGAGCAGCTGCATCGGAATTTGGTCGTTCTTCACCATACATCTGAATCATTTCGGTAAGTTCCTCGTTTGCGAATTGGTCCCTCATCTTACTGGTCACTTTAAATAACAGCAAGTAAATGAGTGTAACGTTCCATGTCATCGGCACTCCGAATGACGCATGTGCACTAATACCCTGAAATTTTGCCATATCTCGATAACGAAGCGGTTCCGCCAATATTTTGTTATGAGAATTTTAGTTTATTTTTCAGTGTAGATTCCACTGCATCACTTTATTGTATACAATTATGAATCACTCTGTATAGTCTAATTTTTATAGGGACGCCTTTATATGGAAACTGTAAGCTCATGTTGTCACAGTGGTGGGAAAAATATTTTACGATTATATTTATATTATAATTTAATATAATTAATAATATAAAAATAAATATTTATAGTAATTTGTTAGGAAGAATTATTGAGATATTATAAGATCAACTTTATAGCTAACAAATTAGACGAAGCATATTTCTAGAATACAAAATATTAATGACTTTAAATCGCTGTTTGTGGTCAAAAGTGAGATTTCTATAAAAATCAAGGTTTACAAATCGTTATATCCCCCCCCTCTCTATCTTAGCAAACGTATGATTTACTGTCGAAAGGCTGTAAACGACCAAATAAAATATTTAATCATGAGAGTTAAGGTCACTTTACCTATATACGTGTAATTAATGAAAAAACGTTGTTGAGATATTTCATCCACTTGATGTTGGTTGTCCTGCTGGAACCGCTAGATATAAACCTAGCCTAAGAGGAGGAGTGAGAGAGAGAGAGAGAGAGAGAAAGAGAGAGAGAGACAGTAGGCTCGTTGTGCGTAGAAGAAGAATGACCGTATATAGCGTGATGAGGTCCATGAATTATTCACGTGCCATGATAGGTCCTGCTGTGGGAGCTGGAAAGTGCGCGATCATTCAACCGTAGAGATTGACACCGCTACCATGTTCTGCACAAAGGAGGAGAGGGTGGGAGTTCTTTGACTTCCGTGCATGAGCGGAACATTTTACAAATATATATATATATATATACAGATAATTTGTTTTTCAAAATAAAGTAAAAAGCGGAAAACTGGTAGAATAATGTAGCATAAAGTAGTAATATATCAAAAAGCGTGTAATCTTAACTCGTCTGGGAAATATGAGTAAGGAGGGGGCTGATTATACATATTTTAACAAATAGCCTTAAAAAGTGAGTATTATTTTAAATGTTAATTTTAATAAAATATTTAATCGTCTCACAAGAAGCTCCAAATTAATTTTACTTTCAGATTCAAGCTGAGATAATGTTAATCGAGATGATTGAATATGTATGAGTAGAGTAGAATTTAGAGGAAATGTATTCATATTTGTGGGGAGTGAGAGTGTTAATCCATTCATGAAATAAAATCTCAGTAAACCTGGCTGGAATTTAAACTCCAACCTCCCTATTAATGGCAAACAAGATAAGCCAGAAATAGTACTCCTACTCGCCGATACGGATGAAAACATATAATATTGTGCTACAGGGATATATATGAAGGATAGAACAGTATGAAAACCTTTATTGTTTTCCTCACCATAGCAAATTCATCAACCAATCCAATAGACGTGCAAATAAAGGCATGAGTATTGTCTGGTCTGGCTTACCACCAATGCTAGTGGCCTGGATTAAAATCTCGATTGAGTGGACCCGGATGAATTTTCATAAATTGATTTCCACTCTCCCTCTACTCCTCGCAAGTACGGGTACATATCCACTAAGTTTATACACTTTATAGTGTGTATGTTATGGGTCGTGTGCGAGATTTTGATAATATCTAGATTAGACAGGAGATGCCACCATTATCCAAGTGCAGCGGATAAAGCCAGAAATAGAAAGTAATTTAGCTTATTTTCGACCTTATCCAGATAATTTTAATTCTAGCCAGAAATACTTTAGTAAAGTTGAAGACTATTTAAAAACTAAGCACGTTTCAATATGGATTACATTTTGAAACGTTATTTCGAGTTAGAACCTGAAATTTGACCGTAACAATGTACTATCATTCGAAATGCTTCATTTTGATGCTTTCTTTTTCTCTAACCTAACCTAATTCAAACTAACAAAACTTAGCCTAAGCTCACCTATTTTGGATAATTTCGACTCTATTTAGATAATAGCTTTATCTAAGTTCGGACTTAGCTGGTAAGCATATATACGTGGATGGTCTGGAAGGACGTAAAATGATGAACAGAAAAAAATCCATATCCGTTAAAAATAAGGACCGTAAAGAGATTCACGTATTGTCTGATGACCCCTTACCTTCTTTTTTTCTTGTGTTTTCTTATTGTTTTATAAATACTGTTTGTATATTTTGTAATATTTAACTAGTTATTGTGTAAGTTGATGCTTGACTTTATGTAACAATGCCATCACAATCTCTTCCCGCTCTTTTCAGTCTGGACGTTCACTGTGCAGTGGTCAAGTACTGCTTGTTAGTTCACGGACTGGCTGCAACCGGCGCGAGATGGGCGGTGACTCACGAGGTACCGAGGCATTAGAGATATCACTCATTTACGGACCTGTTTAGGGCAGGACTAAGGACGCAGACTGGTTACTGGTTTATTAATTATGTTGGAGAGAAAATACTGGTGTCTTTACTGGAACTCTATGTTGATACCGAAGTACAGAATGTCTCACCACAATTTGTAAAGGCCAATCCAATAAATAAGCTATCAGAATATTCATTTATTTATAGTGCAACATTTTTCTATACAAACAAAGATAACGAATCGAGTCATTGTGTTGTGAATTGGTTTATGCTGGTCCAAGTTAGCAGAAGTTTACTCGTAACGGCCTACGGTAATATTAGGGGGAGGGGGTGGTTGGCTTTGATAATAGCCTAGTCAACCAGACGCATTCTACTACAGTCCGGGACGTCAGAGAAACAGTTCATGCAAATGGTGTTTGGGTAGACATTTGCAGGATGTAAGTAACCTGGCCAGACAAAGATCGGTCCTTAAGAGCGAATCCTTGAACCCCAGCGTGGGACGTCAAATACCACAGGACAGGGTTGAAGCCCCTCCACTTCACTGTGGCAATTTTACATTCATAGAAAAAAGGAAACGACCAAAGTCCAAGCCAATCAACTGGACAGTGGAATGTGAGTACAGTCCACGGGCTTTGAGTGGACATCCTGTTTGAAAAACAACAGGAAACGTTTGGGCAACAGCCATCTTACAACAACAAAGAGGTTACATCAATTGGTAAGCTAAGTAATAAACTAAAATGTACCAGTTAGTTTGGGATGTATCGGACAAATTAGCAGGATTAACGTGTTTTGTATTCACTATAGTCTTGATAGGTTTAGAGTATTTGTTTGATGGTATATTATATAGTCTCCAAGGTTAACCTAATTAATAATTATTTATTGACGTATCATTATTTTACAAAGTGAAGGACAGGTCCTGCCACATCAAACAGTAGTACATATTAGTTAATTTATTAATGATAAAAACCAGGAAAGCCACTGTTTGATAGGGAATGAGACTATTATTTACATATTAGAAAGGTGATGCCGGAGTTGACAGTAGAGGGCATGATACCACAACTTTAATAACTGTGGAATAAAGACAAAGTGAAAAAAATGTAATTGGTCAATCCAGGCCAATTCCCAACAATAGAGCTAGAAATACCCATGATGGAGAGGAAACTTAATTTACTTTTGCGGCGGTTAGGGAAGTACCAATTGCCTTCCTAATCTCAAGCGAGGACGTTTAAAGCTAAATTCGGACACCTCCAACAACGGCTAGGTCGAATCGGGACAGACGCTGGGGAAGTGTTATACTCGTTCTCAAATGAACGTGGTTATTCACACAAATGGAATCAATGAATCATTGACAGGCAACCTTATCGACGACAAAATTGCTACGGTATCTCCGAATTCCAAGAAGAGAATATTCGAATTTTTAAATTTAGACAAAGGTGTGGGCTATCTTGAGGCACAAGGTCCGAGAACACAGAAGGCCAATTAAGAGATTACATTAGGTTTGAGTGTGGGGCTAGGGCAAAGATGGGGCAGTGAAACACCCTATCCTTAATCGATATTAGTTCGGTCAATAATTTAGTCTCCCAACCATTTGTCAGTTGACTCGAATCAACCTCCTCCATTAAAAAATGTGAAACTTGTAAAATGATGTGTGAAACTACTGATTGAAAACACATGTATATCAATTTCAAGGTGAAATTGGCAGCTAACATATATAGGTTATCATATGTACCATGGCTTTGGGCCACTTACAATTTAAGTGTGGAGGAAATACTGAGGAGACAGTTATTTATTAAGTCTAAAGTAGGCCTATCTTTCTTTACTCGAAACACCATACTTTAAAATTAGCAGGATCAATCTTGCTTAAATTATTTATAGGTTTGGAAAAATAACTAAATGGTACAGTGCACCGCATGGGTTACTGACTACGAATTTATGAACATTTTATTCCTAATTGTAATACAATGGAAGTAAACCAACTCTTGACTAGTTACTATATGAGAAAGTATGTACGATTTTGTCGTAATATTCATTTTAATTTATGTGAAAATGATTACAAAGTGATATTTTTACATACATTTATCTCCATAAAAATACTGTCAAAAATGTTTCCAAGCAAAAACAAAATATTCAGATATTTTAGTAGATTTAATATAGTTCTGATAATTTATAAATTACAGCCTATTAACCAAGAAAAGAAAATTTACTCAAACTGAATCTATACCACCAAAAAAACACTAATGCAGAAATTCTCTGTTTGTTCTTCCTTGGGTATTATATATATATATATATATATATATATATATATATATATATTTCAGTGGAACACCCAAGGGAGGGAAAACTGGGAGTTAGTCTCCCCAAAGACTCAATATTATTTTAATATATACATTAATTACGTGACTGTTAAAATATTTATTGAACTAAATCTACCTTATTTACTGTTTAAAAATAACAAAATAAATACAAGGAACGATCTATATTTACTAGTATTGTGATTGTAAAAAATTAAAAAAAAAAAATTGAACGTGAGATTTCGATAAATTTCAACGTTTAATAACCCCCTGAAACCAAAAACATGGTTATCACAATTCCGTTTGTCTGTCCATCAGTCTGTCCGTTACTTTTACCTTAGTACCCGTTTTATCAATTTGAACCTTTTTTAAAACCTATTATATAACCTTTAAAAATTAATTTGATTTAATTTTTACACTTTATAATCTTTTTAGCTACCTTAAACTATTCTCCCAAGAAAAACTGTACTTCATGCTAGTAATATTTAGAAACAAAAGTTAGTTTAGGTGTGTGTTCAGGGAAATCCAAGCCCCTTTTAGATAAGTTGAAAAATTGAAATTTTGAAGATCTTTAGAAGGACCACTTCATTTAACAAGAAAAATTTTCGAATTTAGAAAATTCAAAATTGGGCTCCAGGACTTGAACGGG
>CABFVZ010005385.1:8792-32054 GCA_902151445.1 Timema monikensis | reverse complement strand
GGAGGGGGGGGCAAAGAACGTAGATAGGGTGGAGAAGGTTCTAGGAGCCTCTCGGAGCTAGTAGAAGCCCGCTCGTAAACTTGGTAGAGTGTTACTTCTTTTCTTCTTATGGTCTTTGGGCAAGCAGAATCGGCGTGACGTATCCCAGCGGGCGCGCCTTAGTATTACAAGAAAGGTCGTGATGGCCAGGTGTGTGACGACAAGTGGCTCGCAGTGTTTACATGAGCATGGCCGCGGACGTCTTCGTAGAATTGAGTAAGTTTGCAGTTTCCAGTATTTTGTCATTAGCTAGCGGCTAATGTTACAGTACAGTCCCTATATATTTTACATTCCTCATTCCTACTTCTTTAGTCCACGCTGATAGTCCAGCCAAGTAGTAAGTAATACATGATGCATAGCAAAAAATATATAATTATTAACCACCATTTTTAGACGTTTATATTCTGTATTTGATTATTTCATTTTAGCAGCTCATTGATAATTTTAAAATGCATTATAAGTACGGTTTTTTCCACTGTGGATGATTTTATATACATTTAATCAACTGTGATAAATAATGATATATATATTCAGTATACTTAATTTCAATTACTGACAACAGCTACATTTCTAGAATTTATGCCGAAAATAATACAATGTTTGTTTTCAAAACTGTCTTGGGTGGTTACAAATATATAATTTATGAAATATTTTAATATGTTGTGTTACAAAAATCAAACATCCCCTATTATTATAAGAATAGTACGGAATGTTAATTATTCCGATCAGAATATTAAAATAATCAATAGGCTCATAGAAACATGGTTTATCTCTTATAGAACAAAAAGGTCACAACTCCTCTTTTGATTAAGTAGACCCTTGGTTTTCAAATTTTAGTCAAGAAGGGATAACATACTTTGTTATTTCCCTTCTTCTTTCTTACCAGTATTCTCAAGAGCAATTGCTGATAGCAATAAAACACTTTCTTTTTATCAACATTTATTTTGATTGTTTGAGCATCCTAAATTGAATATTTTTATTTTAACAGGACTCGAGATAATTTCAGAAAGTAGTTTATTTGTGATGAAAGCGGTCAAAAATAAAGTTTATGAAAATCTAGTGGCGATTTTTACCACAAGTGTAATTGACGACTGAGATTATTCAGCATATTTTGATCAAAAGCAACTTTAAATATTATCATAATACTTCATTGTATACACCTCATATGAATTCCTTGTTATACTAAATTTCAACCCTATACATTAACTACTTTACTTTAACAATGGAACGCCAAAAGTGCTAACCTCAGGACCTAACGTATGTGGGCTCAAACCCAGCTGTGGTCAATGGATTTTTCTTGAGCGATAAAAATCGGTAGAACAACTTCCTTTGGAGGGGAAATAAAGCTGTCGGTCCTATGTTGATTGTGACCTGTAAAAGAACCTTGGCAGGTATGGAAAAATACCTTTCCCGGCAAAATGGATAGAACCTTTCACTCTCGCTCATAGAAATTCTCTTGTGCTGAAATAATCAGTTGGTTCAGAAAGTGCAAGTTAAATACCTCAAATAAAAAGTAAAAGGTACGCCAAAATCATAAAATATCAAGTTTGACCCCTTATAACTCGTGAACCGTAGTGGTTTGAAATTATTGAATCAGTATTCATAACTTATAATTAAACACTTATTAAAATTGTTAATGTCGAGTAAATGTTGATAATACGTCCTCAGTGGCTTATTGGAAACCAAGGTCTGGATGTTTATTTCCTCGTTGTCTGTTGTCAACTGTCCAGACGATTATAACATCGGGCGATTTACTTCTCTATAAGTGTCTGACTTCAGAAGGAGGTGGAATTTGAGGATAATCGCTCTCCTCAGGTGAGGTGGTAAGATGATATGTCTGTGGCCAATCTACCAGTAATAATAATACTGCACGTCTGGGCTACATCACTCGTAGCCCAGTTTGTGGAAAGATTATCCAGTACAGATGTACCACTTCCCAGAGGATGCTTGAATGTACTAATCGTAAATTATTTCCATGGAGGCTCTTTCCGTGTCTTTATTGGATGAGGGGATGATAATATAGTATCTGACGGAGTAGGGGCTGTGGGCCAAAGAAGATCTTAACCTAACTTAACCCTAATCAACCAAACCTTGGTTACCGTTGGGGTAATTGCCTTCGCGGTAAAAAAAAATACCCATACTACCAGTAGGAAATCAAACATGGGACCTTTAGGTTCGTAGCCAGATGCATCAACCACTACACCAAGAGCCCAGTAATGGTGAATATCAATAGTTCAAGAATATAGTTTTCGAAAACTTACTCCGTAACTTTAGGAGGGTTGTCAACATGAGACCAGTGCATCGACAATGGTACAGTCTATTGAATTTGGATTAATAGTAATAATGTAAATTAAGGACAAGATCATACGTACGGTACTTCAAACATAGTTTCCAATGTACATGATATATTTAAGAAATTTTAGTGCAGGCCATTATCCTATATTAACGTATTTCATGCTCAGTTCCTCAAATCGGTGCCAAGTAAAACAAATATCACGCCGCACCACACACGTTCTCACGACTTTACCTAATACAAATGGAAACACTTACTAAAAACTTGTAAGATTAGATAAAACTAAGCAATATACATTGTTAAAGGGAATTAACATAGAGAAAAATAGCATCACGTTTTGGTGACCTGATGGTCTAGGGGAAAGGTGTCGGACTTCTGTGCTGGAGTCTGGGGTTCAATCCTCGGTCCCGGCACAGATTTATCTGATTACCAAACTCTTCCTTCGCCTCTAACAAGACATCTTGTGAATGTGGGGAATGCCCGGCCTCCACCGTGGTTCGGATTCCACGTTAAATTGTAGGTCCTCCATTTCATCTCACAATCACCTTACCATTACACATTAGCGTAAGTGCGTACAACCCGACGCGGTGCTAATAATAATAATAGCATCACATTCGAAAGAGCATATATGAAATAATAAAAGACACGTAATAATGAGAGTTGTCATTTTGCTTGTAATATTAAACAGTTTCTTAATATAAAATTTAATCAAAGTCGTTTGAGAGAATTTCAAGACAATATTTTCTTTCTTTTCGCCTTTAAGTGAACTACCCTTAGTTGTAGGTTTGGATATCAAATTCCAAAAAATCCTCTGGGTAACCTTATCAAACCCCTGTATGCCAAGTATGATCCCTATTGGTAAAATTGTTTAGCCTCTAGGTCGAGATATAGAAAGACAGACAGACGGCATCGCAAAAACAACTTTATTGAGTTCGGGGATTCATGAAAGTCGATATTCGTCAAAATCTCGATCTAGTTGTATAACCAATAAGGAATTATGTATCCTAGAAGATAGCTCCATAGAATAATAAGCCAAAGCATAGTTCGCTAACAATAATGTTGACCTTTCACAACAGTTTATTGTAAAGATACTAATAGAGCTCTTGTTTTGTTCGCTTAGCAATTATAAATCGTCAATTTTGGCAAATAATGTAAAATAATTTTAATTTCAAATCTTACCAACTATAGTTCAGAGCTGGTTGAATACAAAACAACAGTTGAGTAACTGGGGAACTTTAAGAACAGATCGAAGTAATCGTGAACAAACTATATACCAGCATCGGTGGTCGCGTCACTATAGTACCAGATTAGATGCGGTCATTGGGGCTGGAATCCCTTCAGAATGTACATAGGGGGAGTTTTACTAAATGATTTCCCACTCTCCCTCCACTCAACATCACCTCTACCTTTACCAGCGTAGTTAATGTATATGTATAACCCAAACGGGTCATAAAATGGGGGGAGGGGGGAGAATCTGTACATTTCAAACTGAGTGCACATAATTGCCCATAGTGACGGCCGAGCAGTCTCAGATGCTAGGTTCATATTGTACTTGATCTCCATTGACGGCTCATGTGGTAGTTGATCCCCTTTGACAGGTGTGAGTTGACACATGAATCTCGGGCGAGTGCACTTGGGATTGTTTCCAACATCCGGGTGTGACAATATTTCTTTATAGTGCAGTCATTTTAGGACTGAAACTGTGCTAAAAGGAAAAAAATTCATACAAGCAAGTAACTTTGCACAGTTGTAGAACAATCCCTCTTAATGAACATACTAACAGTCCCCTAATATTAATCTTGTGCTACGGTCGCCATCTTGAAAAATGGCCACCGTTTTTCAGTTTTTGATCATAAGTCACTAACGCTTTGAGATAGCCTAAGCAATGTTGAGTAATAAATGGTTGGGCGTAATGAAACACAGAGCTAGGTATACTGGTTCAGGAAATATCAGTTGTCTAGTAGTCAATATGTTGGTGTTTACGTGTGGAAAGCATGTCATGTAAGATGTAAATCAAATCACCAGAAAGTTTCCTTCAATGCGATAGAGTTTACAAACCTCCAGCAATACCTTTTTTCCAAACTGTTTTACATATTTAAACTTTAATCAATGATACCTTGCAAAAAAAGGGTAGGCCTATACAGTCGATGTCCGAAATGGTGGATAAGATTTCAGGAGCCTGACACTGAAAAGGAAAAACAAAGTAACTCCTCTTGATGTGATGCACTCGGAATTAAAGTCTGAAACAATATGTCAGTGGTAAATACCCAAGCTTTATTTAATATAATTGTTTGCTTTGTCAAAAATCCTAATCAATTGAAGAATTGCTGCCGATATGAGCTGGATCCAAAGCCCCCTTCATTGTTTGATAATATTATCTTCGAGAAAAGGTGTTAAGTAATCCTTAGTTTCAGCTTTGAAATTTGAAGAACACCACTCGAAGGTACCAGAGTAGTGTGTGTTTTTGGATTGTTACATGTCTCAAATAACATCCCATTAAGGTCGAGATTGTATTATTGTACTTAGTGGATACCCAGAAGAACCTACAACTAAAAGCAATGAAAAAGATAGGCGAGGAGCACACAGATCATCGACGACAACTCACTTTCAAGAGAACATGGTTACAACTACCACCAAATATGAATTCTTAGGAAAATGAAGAAACAAAATATCCCTCATAAATTGTTTGATAGCGCTGTGCATAAAGTCCTATGTTAAGGTTCACCAAGCAGAAGCAGATGAAAATATTACGATCATTAACGTAGCCTTAGATAAAGCAAAATGTAACGTGTATGTTGTTGTTGTTGTTGTTGTTGTCAGCCAAGACACGATCATTCTGTCTTATTAACATCACTATCAACAGCTAGTGATTATATGTTATTTCTTTGGCCAGCATCTGTAAATAAGAAACCGCAAACTATATTTAATACATCAAGACAACAAAAACTATTTGGAGAATTGTGTGAAGTAATTTTGTTTGCACAAGCCTCAACCGGCTGCGATACAACCTCAGCTATCTTTAGAAAGAGTAAATTGCATGCACTACGCCTTCTCCAAAGAGATACTGATTTGAGGACAGCTGTTTTAGTTTTTAATGACCAATCTTCTACAAAAGAAGTAATCGCTATAGCATGGGAGAATTAGTTGCTTCGTTTGTACGGTGCAAAATAAGTCAAACTCTTGATGAGTATCATTACAATCGGTATAACTACCTAATTTGCAAGCAACAATTATATTTGATATTTAATCTTGCTATATTAGCCCTCACTAGCGCTGCTGCCATGCAACATTTCTATTGTGTTTATTTACAAGTGCAGCAATGGAGAGGAAATGTATTACAAGCTACAAACTGTGGCTAGACTAAATGTAACGATACAATGAAGCCAGTCTGTATGAATTTTCAAGCTGCTCCATCGATGTAGATCCTTTATGGGCGTAAAGGTACTTGTACAAAGAACTGTGAGTATTTAAAATCTGGGCTTCTTTGCTCAACAATGTGTGGCAATTGCCAAGGATAATCTTTTGATAGTTGCCCAAAAGTTCATGAATCAACACAAAATGAATATGAAGCAGATAACCTTAAAATTTAATTTATATAAGAGAAAAGTTTTGAACTTTACATCTTAGTATTTGTTATATTAGTTTTTTTATCCATGCATATAATCCCTCACCATGTAATACTTAGAATATATTTGGAAAATATGCCTTAACTATATTTAATAGCAGCTAGCTACAGCACTTCAATAAACACATTATTGATTTGTCTTTACGATTAGTCAATTATTTATCACTGTAACCTTCTTAGATACATACTTTAGTTAAAGTATTAGAATGGGGAGTACCATACTCACATTTGTAAATACATATATTCAGACAAATGGATCACATGAGTAGTCATGAGTAGTCATGAGTAGTCTTGATATCTCCTAAACCAATAAAGATGGATCAAAGTACTTTCTGCCAAAATGTGTACTTGCTTACGTCCTGTAATTCATTAATCTTCGTTATTTAGTATATCTCAAAGCGTCAGCGATCGGCCGTTAGTCGTTATCAGTGGCCATTTTTAAAGATGGCGGTCGTAGCTCAAGATTAATCTTAGGGGACTTTTAGTATTTTCATTAGGAGGAATTGTTCTACATACGTGCAAAGTTTCTTGCTTGTATGATTATTCTTTTTCCTTTTATTTCCTAAATTGACTGAACTATTAAACCATCAATATATCTTTGACCCACCTCGATGGCCGCGTGGTCTAACGCGCTACTCTCGCAGTAGACTAGACTGCCAATAACGAGGAAATAGAGATTCGAACCTCGGTTGGGCATACTGAGGATGGTTTTCACTCTCCCTTCACGGAAATTCGGGTACACGTCCTATTAATATAATCTCCTCAATCACAAAAACTATTAACGTAATTAGTACATGAGCGTATAACTCGAATTGTAAGTAAGGCGTGGAGCTAAAAAATAGTCCTTGGTTTTGAATAGGAACAAACAATCGCTTACATAATTATTAAAAGGATCATATCCATCTTTATTTATCTCGACTGTTTCGCGCGGTTGTAATAATCCTCCTTTAACACATAAGCTGTTTGATTACAAAATATACTTTAAAACCTTATCTGTATTAATTGTATAATATGTACATTTAGGATTCATTTTTGTTGGTTTTAAACATAGTATGTGTGGTGTTTGCCATTTCTATATTAATTTAGTACACCGCACATTAGTACTGGCCGTATTGATCTAATTAATCATGGTTTGATATAGTTTTAATTAAATTCTACCCCGTATTTAATCCACTTTTTATTGGACTAAACGGATTATACTCACAAAACAAGGTGTAATTGAAATCACAAAAATTTAAACAGTTATTCAATACCATCTAGACGTGATTGAACTTCTTTATTAAATACATTATTTGATATTGTAAGTTATTATCATATTTATATCAGTCTTCAAAAATCAATTTTTTCACGTTATAAAATAACGAAACATAAAACCAGCGTTGTAATGAACGGTTACCATCAGTAACGTTACGCGATCGTACTATTATTATTAGATATCTACTTTATCTTTATGCTTGATATGACTCATTCGTTTATATTTATTATTTTTTAGCATCGCGTCTTACTACCTGTTCAGACTATACACATATCTTATTGAGTTGAAATTTAAATTACGACACGAATGATTTTATTTGTATATGTTTTAATCTTTATTGATATCTATATTTTATTTTTCAACTTAAAGACCTATCATGATGTTTCATAAAACACAAACTTCTAGTGAATAATATGACAAAGCAATATAGTGTTATCCTACCATAAATTAGTGTTAAGGGTGCTCTCAGAATATATAGATATAAATAGCCTAAAAAAATGGCAACTGGAACACTAGTCTAAATTTTATATCGTAGCTGGTCTTAAGTTTATTTTTTGTGCTTCCTGTCTTAATACTATTCGGATATTTACAGTAATTAGGTGAGAATGTAAAAGGTATAATTTATAGAAAATATAACCGTATTTTTTAGAAAGGAAGAGTGTGTGTAGTAAAATTTTTGGAAAACTAGGATCCTTACCTTCAGCTAGGTAGGATGTTTACCCCGACCTTTAAATCTCCGGAAACAAGGACTAAACTAATCAGAGCTCCCACCGAAGCGGCTTCTAAATTATAATGAATGAAGTAAACTAGTTCTTCTTCTTATTCTTTTTCACTCCATGGATAAGGCTAGCTGCCGTTCCATCTTAAAACAAAATTATGTATTTATTTCTTAGCACCACGTCTTATTACCTCATAAGGTTAAACACATATGTACTAATTACTATAATGAGCTAGGGTTGAGAGGAAGTATATCCACATTTGCGTGGAGAGAGTGAATTACCACACTCAGTACACTCGACAGGGATTCGAACTCTGATCTTGGCATGATCGTCAGTCTAGTTTATTTCGAGAGTGACACCTTAGACCATGTAGCCGCCTAATAACTAGTTTTTTAAATGTTTCTTTGACAATATGAATATCAACTTTCCACTAGACACAGTGAAATTTCGCGAGAAGTGTTTTCTTACAAACTTTTACCTTGAACAGTAAAATAGAAATCAAAACATATTTAAAGGTAATTATGATTGTTTGATTTTATCATACATAATATATGAATGAAATAAAACATTTATTCTTGCAAAAGTAACCATTGACATTTATCTAGTTATGGTAAATTTTGTTAATTTAAATGCGAATTAATGATAATGTTATAGTAACTAAATAAAAGTTAGTATCAGAAACGTATTTCCCTCAACCAAAGAATATTGGTAGGATATACATGTGTGATCCGTCTGTAATGGCGGCCAAAGTATAGTCCCAATGTTTAAAGGTATAGAAGAAGAAGAAAAACATTGATCACACAAACTAAATTATATATTTTAACCTCCTTTCTTTGGTTTGTTTGGTATATATATATATATATATATACAAATTTCAGTAGTTATATTTGTTGCACCATACCACTAATTTAAGAGTGGATTTGCTACAGTTTTTAAACAGATTAATAATATTTTATTTATCAACATCTTACACCAAATCATAACTCTTTATTACTTTCAAAATCCAACCATTTTATTTATCACAAAAAAAGGATAAGTATTTACTTATTCTCATTCTGGCTGTTTTGTTTGTTAGGATGATTTTATTTTTAAAATACATGTTTCTTAGGTTTTATTTTTATTTTTTAAGAAGGGAGTGTTAGCAAATGATAGAGTAACTTCTTATTTTAAGGTTCGAGCTTGGTTCAAATTCGTTAGAGCCATTATCAAACTATTTATACAAACCTGCGACACACATTTATCCATTTCAAAATGGTGGCTACATGGGGAAAGGGGAAGAGTCAAATTACACATGCTTTAAAGGACAAATTTCAATTATAAAGCCTCATAAAGACGCCAGTAAATACTGTTTGGAAAACACTAATTTAAATATGACCCAGACCTCTATTAGCCATACTGTAAAGAATATTATAGAGGTTTCATGATTGTCTAACAGATGGTAGCAATAACTTTATTTGAGTTAAAATTGGACTTGGCCCTTTCTTTCCTTATGCCCTTGAAATGTATTATATTTACAACATTTTTTTTACTGTAGTAGTGAAAGCTTTTTATTTAGTAGTGAAAGATTTTTTTGCAAACAAACAAAAAATTACTTTTTTAGGTTATGTCTGGGTAGTGCCTATTAATGAATAGGATGCATGTAGATTGTAGAAACTTTGTTATCTTATTTTATCAAATTTGGTCCAAATTAATTTTCTAGCTTCTCGTTTTGATGGCCTTGGGGTCCAACGTGCTACTATCGTGTTGGACTAGACTGCCGAAGACGTTCAGATGCACTGAGGGTGGTTTTTTATAAACTTCCTCTAAATTAAACCTTCTTAATCACTAAGTCATTAGTGTGATTAGTAAATAGGTATACAATCCGAACGGATAGTAAGACGTGGGGCTAAAACATATGACTAGTTCAAAATGATAGGCCTAAGGGACAGACACACAGACAGAACACTCCATGCAACTCTAGTATTTTAATATTATTATTATTAATAATAATAATAATCCTAAGCTGTTGTATACAATATTAATAAAAACATTTGACTTGTAACATTATTCCCCGTTGTTGTGACCGTGTTCACATAGTTTCATGTTCCCTTCTAATTGCCGGCTGTCTATTCGTGCAGCCTATTGTGACTCTTCACTGTTTTATCCTCAACAGTTGGCAAACACAGCCCATTGTACCAACACACACGCACGAAGAGAAATAACAATAATGGCGGTGTGGACAATGAGTGGTTGACATGAGTAGTTTATCGACGATTATATTATCACCGGCGTCACTTTCATATCTAGCACATTTTATTGGTTATAATTATTATCACCATTTGAAAATCAATCATCATTTATTCAGTACAGTTTGTATTTGTTGACATTATTTATTGGGTAACCTCCTTCAGTGGTCACATTGTTAAAGACGTCACGTTAGCAATACACTGGATTACTTAAGATTAGGGGATCGGGTGTATTGACGCTTTTTTTTTAAATATTTAAATCGTCCCATACGCCCTCCACGCAAATGCGAATACTTTAAAGATTATACACTTCCTAAAACTTACCCCATAATTGTAAAATATACGGGCATCTCACTCCGAAAGGGGTAGCAAGACGTGGTTCAAAATAATATATTTGGCAGTTTTGTAATGTTGTCCCTTACATTAAAATACTAAACTAAACCAACATAATATATTGTTATGATAACTCGTCCATACATATGTGTATATCATACTATCACGGTATTTTGTCTTACTACCCGTTCAGGCTATCAACATTTAACTACATTGATGGAGTAGGAATGAGTGGCTGGGATCTACCCAGAGTGAATGTAAACATAGTTGTGTTAAAGAAAGGTGGGAAATCATTTAGGGGAAATAAATCTGACCTCCCGTCACTAACAAACCAAATTAAACGATCTTGACGTTGAGTCCGTGGGCCCACTGATTCAGATTAGTATTTAAATAAAATATAACAATTTGCATAATTCGGTAAAGAACCTTCTAATTATTAATATGTTTATTTTATTTATTTATTCGAGGTATTAATCGTGCACTTTTAGAAATGACTGAGTATATCATCACATGAGAATGTCTATGATAGAGAGAGAAAGAGCCTATCAAAGTTTTTAGAAAATCTTTTTTCACAAACTTTCCCGGGTTCTTTTACAAGCCACAATCGACATTGGACCGGTGGATTCCCTTCCGGAGAAAGTTGTGCTACACATTTTTATCGATCAAGAAAAAATCTTCTACCCTGACTGGGTTTGAACCCGCGAATATTGGAACCTGATGCGAGCCTCTAACCCCAATACCAGTGAGGTTGGCAATCAGTACTACAGTAGATCACATTTTAAGTGAGAAGTATCATTTATCAAATGGTTCGACAAATGATAATCCATACATACTATCTCAAAAATGAAACTTAAATATAATGTATAATTTTAAAATGTATGGTATGTTGCATGAAGTTGGACTTGCGTGCTTTCCAAGTTGGGGTCCTACAACTCACTGAACATGCGAGTGAGATGAGAAACGATGAATATTCAAGTAAATAAACCTACGCCTCAATGGGAATGAAATTATTACCACCTTATTTCAGGTAGTTCACACTCCTATTTACTGATCTTAATTTCAGACAGAGTCTAGACTGAATAATGTATTCCAAACAGCAGCCAGAATGTAAGAAACCACCTTGACACACGAAACTCTAGTTGTAAGGAAAAGAGGATGTTAAGGTGGGGACGCCGGGGATGCTACAAAAGGCCACTATTCTTTCATTTTTTATAGAAAAACCTTTTTGGTCAAATAAATCAAATATTGCTTCAATACAAACATAAAGTTTAATTTTCTTCGCCTGGTAATATCAACAGTTGTTGAATATCTGTTAGGGGTGTACTGGAATTTAGTGACAACTTTTACTCTCAATTTAAAAAGTTTTTCATCTATAATGCCGCTATGCTCATTAAAAATATTCAACAACTGTTGATATCATCATGTAAAGGAAATTAAACTCAATGTTTATATAGACGCAGTATTTGATTTATTATGACCAAAAAATTTTTTGATGTAAAAACTTCAAAAACACTGATATTTTATCGCGTTTCCTACACCCCCACCTTAAACCTGATATTTTTTATACCAGTAAACCCTTGCAAAACTTTCGAACATTCAACCTTCCCCTCTCCCCACTCAAAAAAATATTTAGTCTTTTGTTGGGTTGTTGAAATTAAATACTCAGCTAAGTGTATACACAAAATAGCAAAGAAAGTTTATTAATGTGAACGTATTTACAATTTACAATACCTCTTTGTACACAAAATTTGGTGTCAGAATGCAATAATCTTAAATTTAGATTTTTCTCTTAACTTAAATTTTAAACAAACCCTGTGTTTTAACGTAAACTAAGTATGCTATGTCAGAAGTGGGTAAAAAATCCTATCCACTGATACCTTATTTATCGCTGTAGGCTTTGTATTAGTTGAGAAAAAGGGATGTTGACAGCAGAAATAATATATAGGATTATTCCCAAAACTATTCGTACAATATTACATTCTTAATTATTTTCTTAGTTGTAAGCTAGTTTCAATGCAGAGATATCGACACAATTTCATTCATTCATGAGTGTTTTAATTAATACAATAATAATTTTAATTGATAAGTAGCTATTAAAATATTTATAAGAAATAAGAAATCATTGTTCTGCTTAATTTGATTGATAATTTTCTAGTTTCATGTGTGCGAATATTATCAAATTATAAATACATACAATAGTGCTTTTGCAACTATTTATTACTATTTTACGAACATAATTTAGTTTTTTGCAACCCGTATCGGTGTGCAAGTGGACTAAGTTGTCAAGCTTTTCTGGTTTGGTTTGTTGGGGTTCGATTCCTGGTTGGGTATACCGAGAGTGAGTCTTAATATTATTCTGTGAAAATGCAGCTACATTAGTGTAATTAAATGCGAGTATCCTAGTTGGCTAGTAAGACCCGGTGCGAGAAAAAAGGCTATAATGCCCAGCAATGCAAAAACCTAAAAAATGATAGTACTGTACCGTCACAACAGTTAATCAAAATCAAACAAAACAAAAAACGGAATTACCGACTAGACTTTTTCCTGTTATTTTTTTGTGCCAACTTATAAGGTTAGGCAGTGATAAATTAATGAACCCTGGCTTGGAGCCAATAGTTAATTAATTTTTGACCGGTAAACAATAAATGCTATACCAAAAACAAAAACTTGTGACTTTAAAAAATAAAATCAAACATAAGAAATAATCCACCATGAAGCAGTGTTTTTAAATGTCTCGCATTAAAACCCTTTCCCATTCCAAAAACAATACCAAAAAATAATACTGTATCGTAACATAGCCAATACAAATTAAACAAAACACTTGTTACAAAAAAATATAACTACATAGAGTAACAAAAACAAAAAAAAANACATAGCCAATACAAATTAAACAAAACACTTGTTACAAAAAAATATAACTACATAGAGTAACAAAAACAAAAAAAAAGTGGCACGACATTGTTTAGGTGAATATTGAGAAGCGGGAGTAAAAAGTGTTAGGGGAGAGGGGGGGGGGTGCATTGGCAATTATTTGTGGGCCCCATTGTCGAGACAACTTTTCCATCAAATCAGTTTAATCAATCAACGAAATTAATTCATATTTGTTTCCACATGTGCTTCAATTCCGGATTGCCGGAATTCCAATTAGATGGCGTTGTAGTTCTCATCGGTACGCCTTCAACCGGGCCATGTAACCGGGCCAAGCCTACAACCGTCCAAAAAAGCTTTACAATCAATTTAATGAACACCAAACAATCTGTATGCTCTTTAGACCGTAAAATAATCATGATTAAATATTGATTTCATCTTTACTCGTGCGCCCCCGTGTAACTCATTATAACAGAGGACGTACATTTATTAAATTGATACGGTCAATTAATTGCGACGGTGTTGTTTCTATTTGTGAAAATTTTCAAACACACGCTCGAATATATGAATGGGTTATTTGTGTGTTATTCAATCATATTAAATGTGTGTTGTTGCTTTTTTTTGCATATTTTCAAGCTAATGGAGTGAGCGGGAATTTAGTTGGTCTGGCTAATTAATGTGATTCGTTTTTACTGTCACTGCCATTAACGTCAATGTGTACACATTACTAATATTAAACGTACAGATGCGTGGGTATTTCTCCAGGGTGTTGGTGATCTACAGCAGAGCGAGCGTTCATCAACATAAAAACTCAACTCTTCACGAGATTTCAAACAAGAACGATGATTACAAATAAAACCAATGCCAGAGAAAAATATTAGATTGGATAGATTCTTATTATCATATTCTGAAAATTGAAAAATGATACCTGGACACGGGAATCGAACCCGGGACTTTTGACTTAGTACGGTAAGGATATAACCACTGAGCTATCTAGGAATTGTCCCGTGCCCAGGGTCATTCTTCACTCTTATTTAAGGCAGAGTCTATGATGGACGTGCGGAAATCGTCAGCTATAATTGAGAATCACGAGCTATCAGATAACGCAGCCACCTTTGACTCGGTAGTTGGCTTATTGCTGCCATTTGTATAATTATTATAACTGTACGGGTTGTATATTAATGAATCAAGTAGCCAAATCTATTATTTATTCATTTTAGTGCGGATTACTCCATCTAGATATCATATTCAGAAAATTGAAAAATGACACCTCAGCTCAGTGTTAAGAGCATTGACGTACTAAGCCAAAGGTCCCGGGTTCAATTCCCGTGTGCAGGTGTAATTTTTCAATTTTCTGAATATAATATCTAGATGAAGTAATCTTCACTAAAATGTATAAATAATATATTTGGCTACTTGATTCATAGCTTCTTATTAACAAACCACTCCTCAGAAACTATCGAATATGGTTACACATTTTTACTAAGAGCATGCAGACTCCACATTAAATAGTCTACGCACAGTCCAATTTTAATAATAAGAGCCTTTTAGATAATAAAAACACATTTGGTTGATTGTCAGCATTGACGATATTTTACTATATGATTAACCGCTGCAGGTCATATGACTTCACTCAAGAATACGTGGAATTTGACCTAGGGATTTTTCTTGACCCACTTCGGTGGTCGCATGGACTAGGGCATCACTCTTTCAGTATAGTCTAGACTGCGGATGATGGAGAAGATCGAGGCTTGAACCTCGGTCAGGTGTACTGAGGGTGGTTTTTCCAAAATGGTTTCCCACACACACGCTCTCTCCATGCAAATGCGGATTTAATTCCTCTAAACTAAACCTTCATACTCCCTTACCCATTAACTTAAGTACATAAGCGTGTAGCCCGAACGGATAGTAAGACGCAACGCTAAATAAATAATCTAGATGTCTGCCTGTGAAAATTAGACTGTATAATGAAAATCATCGCAATTATATATATCTGTGAGGAAATAATGAAATGGAGATGTAGAGAATTGAAATTATGTCTTCAAAAACTTTATAATGTAATTATTACCCAAACCCAATGTCATGCAATTCTGGTGACGCAGAGGTTGAGTTTTGAATCCTGGCTGGGTGTTCAAGGTGATTTTCCTTATTTGGTCTAAAACTCTTCCTCCGGTCTATTTAAGCTACACCACCGTTATTTTACTAACATTACTATTGCATTAATATAATTATTTAAAGTTGTAATGTATGTTTTGTGAACCGACTGATTATATCAGCACACGACTTATACGTAAACTAGCTTAAATCTGGAACAGACTTTTGCTCAGATTCGAATATTCATTTTAACTACGAATCTTGAATCTTAAGATTTAGTAAAAAAAAGTTTATCTTTCCCGCCTTGTTTATATTATTTTATTTAGTCTTGACTTTGTCTAGATTATTCCTATAGTCATTATAGGAAATATAAATTATAACTAAACGATCATATTGTTTTAAATAACGTTAATTAACATTCAATTGAGTGTTGAAAAAATGTTAAGGGGTGAGAAGAGGTCTTTTTTTTATTAAATGATTGTGTTGAGTTAGTTAACTAGCATAATAATAGTTCTAAAATCAATCCTATTTAAAATTTCAAATAAAATTCATTTATTTAAAATCTCAAACCTGATATTTTTTAGAATCCCTGACTCTTCTTAACTTGCTCTACTACTCTAGATATTGGAGGTTTTGAATGTTCTGGAGAGAACATACATAAACCCTGATTTTTAAAGGAACTTCACTTTCATCCAACTACATTAAGAGAAAGACACTAAAATTTTCCATTGTATAAATATGTTTTATTTGACTTATTCATTAAAAAATTCATCTAAAAATTTATCAAAATCTCCCGATAATTCTTCCATAAGTTCCATTACTGTATAGTAATTTGTCTTTACATCATTAATTAAACACACTTAGAATGTAAATACAATAATTTTAATATATTTTCTCCCGCTATTGTCGCAACATGAGCTTACAGTTTTCAAATAGCAGGATTTCTATGAAAATAAGACTTTAGAAATGATTATTTATTCTAGTTTATAATGCAGAAAACAGGCATTTTAATGGTTCGGACCAATTTTATCTTGTTCCTTAATAACTTCTATAAAACTCTGTTGCAATATTGTCACATTTAGTTTAAATTAAAACCAAGACTTCAAACCCCATTATTTTCAGACATAGCATAGAAAAGGTATAAACCTGTAATTTTCCTGTAAACTACTCTATTTTTGTACAGAGTCTTAATATCCATCAGGGCTATCCTCATTTAATTACAATAATGGGATATGGTTTCGAGGAAGGTATAATTTGGAAGACTCTCGTCTAGGAATATTGTGAAACAATAATTAACACCCATCTTGAATTCAAACTCAACCTCCCTCTACGGGTATCACTAATATTATAAACGTATTTACAGGACTAAGGGTCGGTCTTGTGGCTACCGGGAGGTTAAAGTTAGCGATCAGATAAAGGTTATAAGCCACTTTAATATTTTACGCGAATTTTAATTTATCAGCCGGATAGCTATATGTAGAATAAATAGATTTTCATACAGAACATGTAAGGTTGGTACTGTTTTTACTGGTGCGCGCATGCGTATAAACCCTGCTGCTACCGCTACAACCTAGCGAGTGGTGACAACGCTCAATATTTGTTAAATAATGGCGGCCAAACGAGTGTGAGGAAACAGATGGCGTCACGTGGGCGTAGAAGCTAAGTTGTCTTGCAAGTATTAATTTTGGTGTCTGACAAAATGTGGTCAATAGTTTAGTACAACCTTTACAAAATTTAATTTATTGTACTCACATTTAAATAATTTGTTCTTATACCTATAACTCTACAAATAGCTAGTGAGTTTTTGTAAAAGTGTGAATTAAATGTTCTAACTTTATATATAGTCAGAACCTGGGCCTGTGCCTTCTAAACATTTTAACCAAGATTTTAACCTAAAAACATATTCTGATATGATAATCCTCATGAAAAACAACGCGTTACTATGACCACGCCCATTTTAACTTTCAGATAAAAACTATCAGGTACTTAAACCTCCCGATAAAAATGTGATGGATAAATACATTTTATCTGGCAGATAAATGCTATCTTGCAGTCATAAGACGCACTTTTAACTTATCAACCAGATAAAAAAATGTATCGGCCAGATTAATATTTATCCAGGAGTCATAAGACCAGCCCTAAATGATCTATTTTAAAATAGAACTATCTCAAACGCAAACGCTTTGTAATTTTTCTTACCAAAAATATTGGTTATATAGTTTGGTAAAATAAAAAGAGAAATGTAAGTCAATTACTTATACATTCAAGGGGATTATTAAACTAAATCTTTGAATGTAAGATTAGAACCAGGAGATTTATGAGGAGGAAAAGGAGGATTTCTTACTCTCGACCAAGTTCACAGTCGAATAGATTATTGAAGATAAAGCAAAACCCACGTGTTCTAGACAAATGAGTGCGAGTCGTCGCAGGCAGGTTTTTCCCAAGTCATTAGAACGAACCTTCCCCCCATTGTTTGAGGGTGCAACCTAAAATAAAAGAAAGTTTGCTCGGCTTATTTGTCAAAGGGAGGAGTTAGCTTGGTCATATTTCAAGTCACGCTCTGACTGGACACTTAGCCGTGGAATGACCAAGGATTTGGGTGCTGAACACTTCTTGATCCTTTACCGACTTCCTGATACCCACTGCTCGTGTTGAAAGACTTTCAACTTGTTTTAACAGGATTACAGGCGCTCTTGTGCGAGCTGGGTTTAAACGATCACAACGAGAAAATGGAGCAGGGCTGAATAGATCGCGCTTGATTGGTCGATAGTTTGTAGAGAAACTCTTTCCGTGGCTACTGGAATTTAGATCAACAAAACAGGATATTAAAGTATTTTATCGTCATTAGTTTTAGCATCGTGTCTTATAACCCATTAGGGCTGGACACAAATGCACTAATTACACTAATATGGTGAGGATAGTGAAGGTTGAATTTAGAGGAAGTGTGTCCACACTTTAGCGGAGGGAGAGTGGAAAGCCAGTTAGAAAACAGCACCCCCAATACACCCGACCGAGATTTGAACCTCAAGCTCCCCATAATTGACAGGCCAATCTGTCACGAGAGTGATGCCTTAGACCATTAGACCAACGAAGGAGGTCTTTATCATTATTATTTATTAGATAATTACCTGTTCTTCGCATGGTATGTGCTTTATGATCAGGGGTGTTGCGCTGAGGGGGATAGGTATGGGGGGATGTGACCCCCCCTAATTTTGGGGAAAAGCTGGAAAGTAGGAAATTTGGTGGAGAGTCGAGATATTAGTTGAAACATTCTAGAGTTACTCTATACCACAATACTTTCGACAGTGAAAGCTATTTATTACAGTCTTCTATAGACAAATTTTAAATTTCCCAACTGTCGATCCTCACTGTTCAAAAGTTCCCAGCTTCTTAATTCATCAAACATTGAGAGGAGATCCCTTCTGTAGGAGATCGTACGAGTATATAAACCTTAGTTTATTAAAGTTCGTTATTAACTACTACTACTACTACTAGTAGTAGTAGTAGTAGCCTTAGGGAGGTTGATAAAGCCTGGGGTTTTTACGAACTGAAACTTGTTAGTTTTCTTACAGGCAATGATGGATGTCAAAACAAATAATCCCTGTGACTTGAAAAATCCCTCACTAACAACTTTAAAAATACAGTTGCTTGAAAGCTAGAATCAAGGCCCTTATTATCGCCTCAAATTTACATTTTTTCCAGGGAAGAAACCCCTGAACTCCGTATTACATTTGGAATATTCCATAATACCACAACTTTGCACTTGTTACATGTTCATCTGGGAATGTTTATAATTTAAAAATGACTAGAATTTGANCCACCACCACCACCACCAAATATATTTCGTGTGACGCACTTGTTTATAACATACACCCAAAGTTAAAAATAGATGTTGATATCCAATGTTAAAGAAATTGTGAATGTGATGTTAATTTGGTTTTCCTAAAAATAGACAAATAACTGTGAAATAAATAACTATTAATTAATATAACAATAAATTATAGCAATATAGTAATTATTGGTTCCCATTGTCAGGTTTCCATAGTTTAGGGGCTAGAGTTCTGGATGAGCTAAAACGTGTTATTCTATAGCTGCCATTTTCTTTACAGATGGCCAGCATGTCTGATTTACAGTTGGATACTTTTAAAGCTGGTCCAATAAAAATCCAATAAGCAGAAGTTGAGTAAAGTCTAAAAAGTAATGTTATATAGCCGCCATCTTGAAATAAAATGATGGGTTTATAAAGGGGTTTGGTTCTAAACCAGAAGGTCAGAACTCGACTCCTTTCTAGCCCCGGAATATTTTAGGGAATATTTCCCACTGTGATGTTTACTGCATTTTTTAACATCGTTTTGCTAGAAAAATCTGGTGCATATTTTTTTCAAATGTCTTTCCGATCTCTATATCTAGAGATTAAGTAGCTAATAATCTTTGTGATTTGCTCGTATTATTTAAAATAATACTTGTAGATAAATTGTTTGAAGGGTGCAATCGGTGTATGAGTTTGAGGCCAGGGGTTTGACTCGTGGCGGGGTCAAGCTGGCAGTGGAGAGATCGGGGCTCATATCCCGGCTGGGTGTACTGAGAGTGGCTTTTGTTAAATGGTTCCTCCACTCTTACCTCACACACTTCCTCTAAATTCTACCTCCACATTCCTATAACAGTAGCGTGATTAATATGTTATGCCTAGCCCGAATTAGTATAGAAAAATAACAACAAAAGTTTTGGCAAACAAACTATCTTTTTCTCGTCCTGGCTATTCGCATTGCTACACAATTAGAGTAGATACAAACAAGGTAGAATGTACATTAAATGTATACATATTTGCGTGGAGGAATAGTGGAAAACAATAATCAGGACATCTTGGAACACCCTACTGGGATTCGAACACCGACATTTCCGTTTCAGGAAAATTATATTTGATGAAACTGATGCTTTCGCCCATGTGCACACCGGTGTGGGTAGTGTTGTACATAAAAACATTAAAAATCAGACTAGAAATGATGACACTTATTTTTTGAGCATAAATAAAAACAGTTGACCTTGGTGGTCTTGGGATAAAGTGATCGCCTCAGGACCAGATGTTCATGGGTTCGAAACCAGGTGGGTTGGATGGATTTTTCTAGAGAGATATAAATAAGTAGCACAATCTCCTTTGGATGGGAAGTAAAGCCTTCAGTCTCATGTCAATTTTGGCAAGTAAAAGAACCCTGGAAGGGATTTGAGAATAAAGAATTGGTAGGCCCTTTAACGCTCACTCATAGAAAGTAATTGTGGAAGGTAATAGGGAACCCCCGTACTTTCTGAACTCCCCCACTAAATAGTATCCATACCAGATGGTTCAAGCCGCACTAACCCGAGTGCATTCCCAGCTCTTGGTGGATGAAAATCAAATCAACCTTCGGGATGTTGACTTATTAATAAGAAGTTAAAATTAAACATTTTTTGTTTTTTAAGATTCCAAAGTTTAATTTGAAAATAATCGTTTTCTTTTTCAAATTGAGACTTTAATTGTCAAATTTATTTCCGTTTTCTAGATATGAAATATTATTTTCCAAACATTTTAGACTCTCTTTAGTTGTCTGTGTATATCTTCCACAACTAGAGTCAGATTGGGAGGTAAACCGAATGTTACGTAGTGGTACCGTCGTAGTAAGCAGGGACAGGTGGTCACAGGCTATGGGGCGCTAGACTCACATTACACTTGCTAACCATTGACAGATAGGTCAAATCTCCAATCCAGGCTGGCCAACCTCCGGATTTCCTCATGGGCCTTATCACTGTGCTCTTCCTATACGCTCTCCTACCTAATACGGGTGTATTGTGGTCTTTCTCTCGTTGCTTTGGATTTAGCCGTTACCAGTCCTCTTTCATGCTGGGATTGAAGGGAACACGAGTTGAAGTCCATACTTTGGCAGTTTTTATAACAAAAATTATGTTTTGTCAAAACAAATATAATATTATGTACCGAAAATTGAAAAATGACACCTGAACAAGGGAATCGAACCCGGGACCTTCCCGTGTCCAGGTGTTATTTTTCAATTTTCAGAATATATCTAGATGGAGTAATCCTCACTAAAAGCATAAATAATAATTTTGGCTATTTGATTCTTCAATAAAATATTGTTCAGTAAAAAGGCTACATTAGTTTAGTATTAGAAATATCAACAGTTCTTATTTGTCAACAGAATAATGTAATTTGAACATTAACTTATATTATCGTTTAAAAGTTTATTAGCAAACTCCGCTGTGCTCATGGCAAATATACAAGAAACCTGTTGAGGTTACAATTGGCAGAAAGTAAAACTAAATATTTTCACTAAAGCAATAAGGTATTTTATTTATTTCTGTCAACAAATGATTTTGTCATCAAAATTGAAAATAAATGCTCTTATATCGCTTTTCCTTCCATATAACTTTAACTTGAAATATTTTAAATTTAATTCTTTATTCTTGTTCAGCTATTAGGATATTCAGATATTAAGGAAACTGTTGCAAGAAATTCAGACATTTTATTAGAGAATTGTAAGGAAATAGGTTTAGAAGTGAATGCTGAAAAGACTGGATATATGATGATAATAAGAATAATTATTACTATCATTATTCTTAATACTATAATCATCATATAGGCCTATCCAGTCTTTACAGCATTCAATTCTAAACCGATTTCATAATAATAATAATAATTATTATTATTATTATTTAATTAATTATTATTACTATTATTATTATTATTATTATTATTATTATTATTATTATTATTATTATTAGCGCGTCTTACTACCCGTTCAAGTTATACGCACTTACGCTAATGTGTAATGGTAGGGTGATTGTGAGATGAAATGAAGGACCTACAGTTTAACGTGGAATCCGAACCACGGTGGAGGCCTGGCATTCCCCACATTCACAAGATGTCTTGTCAGAGGTGAAGGAAGGGTTCGGCAATCAGATAAATCTGTGCCGGTGTGGCAGGATATAAATACTATTACTCTCTAAGTATGTTGTTGATAACTCTCCTGCTTTGAAGGAATGTAAAACACAGAATATACAAAACAATAACTTTACCGATTGCTCTATATGGGTGTAAAACGTGGTCCCTTAACTTACAAGATGAAACAAACTTAGTTTGTTCGAAAATAAAGTGCTTAGGAAGATATTTGGTTCAAAAAACGATGAAGATATGAGAATTTGAGGAGGTTACATAATGAAGAGATATATACCTTGTACTCATCACAATACATTGTTAGGATGGTCCATTCTCGTAGATTAATGTGGGCAAGAAATGCAGCGTTAATGGGATATTTTAGAAGCGTGTTCAGAGTCTGACTGGCAAACGAAACCAATGGGAAGAGACCATTGGAAAGCACTAGACGTAGATGGGAGGATAACATTAGAATGGACCTGATAAAATAGGATGTAATGAGGTGGACTGGATAGAACTAGCTCAAGATAGAGCTTAGGGTGTAATGAGGTGGACTGGATAGAACTAGCTCAAGATAGAGCTAGGGTGTAATGAGGTGGACTGGATAGAACTAGCTCAAGATAGGGATAGGGAAGATATAATATAAATTAGATTAAATACAACCACATTTGCGTTAAAGTAAATTGAAAACCCATTTGATAAAAACTACCCTCAGTACTCCTAACCAGGATTTGAACCCTGACCTCCCCGTCACCCTCACCCTAGATTTTACGAATTCTATGTTTAGTCCGTGGGCCCTCCGGTGCGGTTGTAGTTTCGAATGTGTAAAGCCGTCTTCCCAACAGCGCCTATCTTTGATGGGAGAGCAGTTTAATCCCCCCCCCCCCTC
>CABFVZ010005384.1:12499-32070 GCA_902151445.1 Timema monikensis | reverse complement strand
CCCTACCCCCCGTTCCCCCCTTGCCCACTCTCCTACCAAGATGCTATCTATATAACATGGACGTCTTTAGTTACAGGCCAGAGTGTTAAATGTAACATCTCCGCTTGTAGTGACGTCATGAGGCCTAGCAATCCGCTGGTTCTTTTGGAGGGAGAATTGTCTGAATATTTACTATTTTCTTCATTTAGATACTGATGAGTCACTTTAAACGATACCGACAGTTAATCTTTGTTTTACGTATATCATTTAATGAAAATACTTCAGAGATTTAAAAATACAACAAATAAACATGTAAATAATAAGTTTAAAATAAATTTGCTAGGTATGGATTATATACCTTTCAGAAACACGATTAGAATATTATATTGAAAACTACAAAAGGCACTGGCTTGGAGCCTAGAAAGAGAATTCATTGTTGTACCACTCCAAAGGTCCCGGGTTCAATGCCCATTCCAGGTGTTCTCTTTATCAACTATTTCAATAACATTGACATTACCAGCCTTGGCATGTAGAATTTTGAAACATTACTTTGGAAAGAGTTTAACTTTTTTATTTTCTGAATAAGAATTTTCTCTGCGAAATTTATTATTTCTCTACTTGATTTAGTTAATAGGAAATATATTTCCAATCTTTGACGAAACAAAAGAAAATAATTCGGGCAAGGAATTACCGCAGAAAGAGTTTTTTTTAGCGCTGTGTATTACCACCCGGTCGTGTTATACGCTTATATAATAATTACACTAATGATTTTAGGGTTGATGAAGGATATATTTATGGGAAGTGTACCCGCATTTGAGCGGAGGGAGAGTGGGAACCCATTTTGGAAAAATCCTCATCAGTATACATGACTGAGATTCGAACCTTGGTCTACCCATCATCAGCAGTCTAGTCTACTGCGCCTTAGACCATGCGGCCACTGAAGCGGGTGGACAGGAAAAGTTGCTTTTGATGTTTGTGCTGAAGAAACTTATTTTCGAACATCTCTATTATTATAATCTTCACTATAGAATGTCCAAACTTCACTCCTCAAACGGTTGTTGATGGACTAGTTAGTCTTATTTTGGGTAAGATCATTGAAATAGTTAGCATTAGTATCATACCCAATTAAAAAAATTCAATGGATTAATTGTATTCCAAATGAAAAGGCCCTTTGTAGTAAGCATAGTAGAGAGTGTGGAAAACCATATAGGTAAAAACCTCAGTGCACCCGACAGGGATCGAGCCCCAAGCTCATCGAGTCAGGAAATCTAAACTTACACGAGTGTGGCGTGCTAGATAATGCGCACACCGAAACAGGAGCTTATAATGTGTTTTTTTTTATTATAGACCTAGTTTAATGTAGATTTTTTCAACTATAGCCTACTTTATTAAAGATCCCTTAGTAAATGGTACACTGCATTGGTATGTTCTATTACTTTTTGTCTATATCCAGCCACAATGTATCAGCCTATAGCTTTGGTTATTTCCTTTAATGTAATATCTCGCACTTTACTTGGTGTGTATGTGTGTGTGTGTGTGTGTGTTAAACAAGACTACGGCTATTATAATATCACAGCCAAGTCTACAAACTATTTTAACATCCTTCAAAAATCCCTTGAATGATCCATAGCTCAGTATGTATTTTTATCCGTCTGTATTCTTTTCTAGCATCCACCCTCCTCTAGATTATTCTAGAATCTTATACCAGTACGTGGAGGTTATTCTAGAGCCCACTAGATATTCTCTAAGGTCATCTTACCGTCTGTATTCTAGTCTATCATCCATTCTACGTCTCTAGACCGCTCTAGAATCTTATACCAGTACGTGGAGGTTATTCTAGAGCCCACTAGATATTCTCTAAGGTAATCTTACCGTCTGTATTCTAGTCTATCATCCATTCTACGTCTCTAGACCGCTCTAGAATCTTATACCAGTACGTGGAGGTTATTCTAGAGCCCACTAGATATTCTCTAAGGTAATCTTACCGTCTGTATTCTAGTCTATCATCCATTCTACGTCTCTAGACCGCTCTAGAATCTTATACCAGTACGTGGAGGTTATTCTAGAGCCCACTAGATATTCTCTAAGGTAATCTTACCGTCTGTATTCTAGTCTATCATCTATTCTACGTCTCTAGACCGCTCTAGAATATTTTCCGTCTCTAGACTAGCCCAGCTTGCTTGAGAGCAACGTCGTGTTTGTCGCTTGCTCCCTCGATTAATTAATTATTACAGGTTGTAATTTCATTAACATTGTAATTGCCAGTAATTAGTCGCGCTTACCGTCTTGTTTATTTTATGTGCGTGATGCTCCTGGAGCGACCAAGCCCTTGCGCGCCAGAGTCGTCTAAGTCGCACGACACGGATAAACCAGACTAGCCAACAAACTATAACGCCACCATACAAAGTTACATCTTCAAGATTAACATTTCTCTCTTGAGAGCTATAAAAATAATTTTAGTGAAAACACATAATATCACCTTAACCCAGTATTTCCCGGCAAGCGAAGGATCTATACCTAATGCTAAGTTGTTTTGTGAAAGTGTGTGTGTGTGTGAATTTTTCATCATAGATTTGTTGGGGATTACTCCTAAAGTTTTCTTTTTGGGAGTAAAATTTGAAAAATTAAAAAAAATACAATTTGTATATAAGTAACGAAAGTAATTTAATTATTAAATTGTCGACCTCGATGGTCTTAGGGTACAGTGCTTGCCATTGGATCCGTTGTTCATTGGTTCAAATCCACCCGGGGTCGACGGATTTTTATTGAGTGATCAAAAAACCGTAGCACAACTTCCTTCGAAGGATAAGTAGATCCGTTGGTCTCGGTTCGATTGTGACATGTAAAATAGCCCTGGAAGGTAGGTGTGTAAAAACATATTTCCTGGCAAAATTGGTAGGCTCTTTTGTTCTCGCTCCTAGAAAATTCCCTTGTGCTGATGTTATCAGTCGGTTCAGAAAGTGCACGTTAAATACCTCCAATAAGTATAAGATAGATTTATTAGGTTTTTTTTTTAGGCTTTTAGTAAGTTGACGAGTTTACCAAATATATATTCGGCCCACCGTACAAACTGATAGTCAGATTTGGCTCTTATGATGAAAAACATTGGACCACCCTGTACTAATCAATAACTCTTTCAAACTAGCTTTAATGTGCAGAAAAGCAAGTGGCTTAAAACTAAAACTTTACAGTAATTATTAGATTAATAAGTTTAGTATGAAAACCAATTATTTGTATTAAAATACAAATTCATCTATTAATATTAAAACATTTCAGGCCCATTTACATATTTATTACTTTATGGTGTCAGTGACTTTTTGTTGTTGTTAGAACTACCAATTAGTTCATCAAAATTGTTTTTTTACTTACAAGTCCTCTTTTTATTATTATAATTATTAATTAAAATTAGGTTTATAAACTATCATTATTATTATTACTAAAATTATTATAAATTAAAATCTTGATTAGTTAAAATGATGAAATGTACACTTGAAGGAGCCTTGTGGAAATCTATCCCCACCCCACAGACAACAGGCCCTTGATCCGCCCTCTGTCCTAGCTTTGTTTAGCTTGCCCCTACTTTACAAGATGACAGGTGTATTTTCCTTTTTTAAATTTAATGAATAACTGGAAGGGGTACGCGACTGGCGTTGAGGATTATTATAATACAAAGATACTAGAATCCATTTTCAAAAATAGCTTTATTGTTTATTTATGTTTATTGCATACAAATAATTATCATTTTCAGTGATATATTATTATTTCTCAAATAATATTATGTTATTTTATCTAAATGGGCTAATACAGCACAAATGTAACATAGCAGACATGACCTATAGCATAGAGCATAGTGTTACAACTTTTAGACTATCTAGTTTTAAACCATGTTTTATAAAGGCTAACATTTATTATAATCCTAAACTAGTTTGTATAAGCTACAATTATTATTATTATTACATTTCCTTTTCCTTCTTCAAATGTATTCAGTCTAACGCTACAATACTAAAATTGATTATCACTTATCAGCGTATTAAATTATGGTACCATCCCTAGAAAAAGCTGAGAAAGGCGAATTCTATGGAAATGTTCCAGAACTATCCCAAAGAGAGATTTCCCTCCTTACCTCAGTCGGCACATAGTCGGTTGCTCGTCTGAGTCGCCACACTCACTCCTGTATAGAAGGACGATTAAAGCCACTACTTGCTAATTGGTTACATGGAGTTTTACCCCCTCCCCTCCTTGAAGCCTAGTTTACCCCCGAGGGGGAGGGGGTGGTTCTGAAGAGACGACACAGATCACACAGCTTCATAGCCCCGCTAACAGAGAGGGTTAGTATAGTGCGCCAGGGGAAGAGAGGGGGTACTGATTAGACGGCTCACAGCGCCAGCTTCCACATGTGCGGCCGCTTTCAACACTACATCCAAACAAGTTCGTGCCTTGCTCCACAAATTAGGACAAGATTGGTTTTATAATAAAATGGCACCTTTCAAAACAATTACATGGTTTTTAAGATGGATACATAGTTTTATAAAATGTGTCTACATCCTAACAGGGGATCAAACGCGCTATCTTCGTCAAATTATTTTGATCATAAGTGTCACATTGAAAATTATAAATATTGAAGGGCCATTTAAAACATTACTTATTTTTTAGCATCACGTTTGGGTTATACACCTAGGTACTAATTACATTAATGCGTTAGGGATTAAGAAGGTTTAATAGAGAAGAGGTGCACTCGCATTTGCGTGAAAGGAGAGGGGGAAACCATTAAGGAAAACCTCTCTCAGTGCATCCATCCGGGATTGAACACTGATCTCACCGTCTTCTGCAGTATAGTCCAACATTAGAGTAGCACGTTAGACCACGCGGCCATCGAAGCAGGTAATGTTTTAATTAAAAATAAATCTAGCCGGCTACCTTAATATTGTATTGAGAAATGAATAAACCCCTAAAAATGTGAAACTTTTTTTTCAGCAATGGTGGTATTGTCTTGTGCCAAAGTCACTGCAATAATTGTTGAAAAATGTGTGTCCGTAAGATAAGATATCTCATCTCATGTGAAAAAACAACGTTAAACACATAAGCGCTGCCAGACACCGCACAAATTCAACCCCTTTTGGGAATTGAATCATGTCGAAGAAAAGAGTGGGTTACAAATTTGATAGAACAGCCTCAGATCTCTCCAAAGCCCCAAAGGTTGTATTTAATCGACGTAGGTAACTTATATACAGTGAAAAATATACGGTCTCGTTGGTTAGTTGTTCATCTAAAGTTCTGCGGGCTGCACAAAATCGTGAATAGGGCCTCAAATAGCATCACATTCCACCAAAATCATAATGGGTAGAGAATAATGATGGATAAAATAGCATCACATTATTCACCAAAAGGGATAGATGAAATAATATACACTGTTAGAGAATTATAATGGATAAAAGAACATCACATTATTCAACAAAAGGGATAGATGAAATAATATACACTGTTAGAGAATTATAATGGATAAAATAGCTTCACATTTAATAAAAGAGCGTAAATGAATTAACAGACACTGCTATAGAAACTTAATTTAAAAAGAAATAACACTCTTCACCAAAGAGCATAACATTTAACCGTGTTATTTTATCAAATTATATTTATTCAAACAATTGTTCTAATTTCATTCGTTTGATGCTAGTTTTGCTCTCAATTTTTAGCTAAGTAATTGTTAAACTAATTAACCTCCTTATCGATGAATTTTTGTTTTGCTGTTCATTCATTTTTGTAGTTTTTGGTCTCTTATACAAAATTCTATTTCACCAAGAACCCACCCCCATTTACCGCCCCCATTTTGAGTTTCTAATTTAAATATTTTTCTGATTTTCTGGAGCTCTGTAACTTTTCAACTCCCCATTTCTCAGACGTCCATTCAAAAAGTATATTTGCTTACAGATCGTAAACATTTGTTTTGTAAAAAGATATTTAAAAATAAACTGTACAAGAATTAATTTATACGGAAGGTATGAAAATACTTTTTAAATCTATAACTATTCATTAGAATTAAATTAAACAGAAATCTAAAAAAACAAAAGAATGGCCTCGAGATTTTTTTTTTTTTTTTTTTTTACATTCCTGAATGTCCACACATCTGTTTGTTTGTCTGTCCCTGGCAGTGGATCTGAAATGGTTTGATGGATTTTGTTCAAACTTGATAGTTATATTTAATAAATCTCTTATTTTGATCCTAGCGCTCAAATTAAGCTAGAGTAATGTTTTTTAATCCCAAATTTTTCGAAAATGACTTTAGATTTTGCTGAAAATTTATATCCAAGAAATATTTTATCTAACAAATAACAAAGTACACTTGTACACTTGGTAAAGATTTGTTAAAAAGTAGTTAATTGATTAGTGATTTTCAAATATTTAGAAAGTCGCGCAAACAATTGTTTAAAATGTGTATATGGCGAGTTTTTGATACGACAAACAAAACTGTACATTGGTTTTTAGAGGGGGGGAGGGGGGGATTGGAGGATTCGTTTAGAGGTAGTTTACTAGTGACTGAATTTTTTAACTCGAATATTTTAAGATATGGCTCTAGCTATTTGATTCAAAATATATATCTGTTAGGTTTTTTACTTTATAAACAACTAGCTTTTACCCGTCGCGGCTTCGCCCGCAATAATTGATAAAATCTTTTAGTTTTTAACTAAACTGTTTTGGTCCTAAATCAAACTTTATTTTTTTCAAATAGCTATGTGTTTTTCTCAGTTTTAGCTGTAAATAATTTTGCCGTATTTTAATTTTCACTTTTAAATAATTCATAATAAAAGAAATATATATATTATTTAAGTTATCAATTATAATTCTTTTATTTTTTATTTTTACCTTCATAATTAGTAATATAAATAAATAAATGAAATAATATTTTTTTCGAAATATATAGCTAAAAAAATCACATATTTATTATTTATTAGTATGAAACTACGTCACACTAATTACTATTTACTTTAGTTACAAAATATTAAATCACAAATTCTTAAATAACATCATTTCAATCACATTATAATCATATATTTATTATTATTTAAAATCAAAGGTTGGGAATAGTCCTATATGTTATTCCAGGACATATTCTACCAACGTACAAAGTTTCATTCGAATCCGTTCAGCAGTTTTGGCGTGATTGAGTAACAAACATCCAAACACACAAACTTTCGCATTTATAATATTAATAAGATTATACCTATATATTTGTTTTTCTTAAAAAAAAAATAATTTGACAGTAGTTTGCTTATTACTAATTTTTTTTTAAATTGAATATTTTGGAAAATAGATATAACTAATTTGTTTGAAATTAAAATTTAGAGACTACTTTACAAGATAATAAATAATGTTTGTTGGTTTTTCTAAAATTAATTAAGTTAAGGGTAGCTTAGGTTTAAATTTGAATATTTTTTTTAGAAAACTTAAAATATTTTGAACATAGACTTCAAGATTGACTTAAAAATGATAAACGATAATGTATTTTTATTTTTACAAACATAAATAATTTGAGGCTAGCTTACAAACAACTTATTTTTGAAAGTTTTGTTTCAAGTTTTAATACACTAACTATATGAGAAAGTTTGCACGATTGTTTCGTGCCATTTATTTTCTTGACTTTTACGGGGACAGCCATTCTAAACTCAATGATGGGAGCTGCAGAAGGAAGTGGCCATTTAAATGGTACATAATACACATTATGGTCATGTTCTTATATTTGTGTTATTAGAATGTTCCAATATATTAAATCTGTGAAATGCAACGAGGTGTATAAGGAAAGTTAAAATATACGACGCATCAAAGTAGTGAACTAGCCCATCTAACAGCCACTACTGAAAGTTAAGCAAAAAGTCAGATTAAGTGAGAAATACTCGTGGATGGCTATGATGATATGCGTTGTTGTCAGATTCTACATTTAAACTTTTTAGCGACTGACATAATTGAAACAGATTTAATATATATATATAAACATTTCAAATTACTTTAATTTATATAACAAATTGATTAGAAAATTAATCCAGGAAATAAATTTTTTTTCCCGGTTGCACTGGATATAATTTATAGGGAAATTACCCACCTCGGTGGCGTAGTTGGCTAACACGCTAGTCGTGTTGAGCTCGACTGCTTAGGACGGGGAGATCGAGGTTCGAATCTCGGTCGGGTGAACTGGGGGTGGTTTTTCCTAAATGGTATTCCACTCTCTCTCTCTCTCTCCACGCAAATGCGGGTTCACTTCCTCTAAATTTAAACTCCACAATTCCTAATTCATTAGCGTAATTAGTACTTAAGTGTATAACCCGAACGGGTAGTAAGTCGCGGTGCTAAATAAATAAATAATAATATAGGGGAATTATAATTACTATTGGGAAACAGCGTTTTCACTCTTGTTTCGTGAGGTCAATTTCCCTTCAAATATAAGACAAGTTTCACAACGCTGGTTAGTCGAGGTTGCCAGTAGCTCCTAACTCCAGCACATCACCATAACTGAGAGCGAGGAGATTTGGCAACAGTTATCTGTGAGAGAGCAAAGATAAAACTGACCAAAATTATTCTATTTGTAAAAAAAAAAAAAAATCCAGTCAGATCTTAGTTTACCATTTCATCTGAAACTACCAAATGAATTTTCAATTTGTGTTTTAGTTTTGAAATTTAAACCTATTTATTAATAAATGACTAATGATCATTTTCCGATACGATTTATAAAACAAATATATATATTTATATTTTTTATCTGTACTCATTAATATAATATTCTCCTTTGTGAATTATTAACGATAACTTGAGTTTTGTTGAAACTACCCTCTCCTCCAACCCCTACAATTTAATTGACGAGCTACTGGTCCATGGCTGTTTTTTCCTTTGTACAGGGCAGACGGGCGCTAGTGCTGGCTGCTCTGTAAACCTATTAGTAGCAAACAAGGGTCGCTCGGTGCCGGCAGAGTGCATTAACGATGCTAATACAAGCACTAGGGGATGATTCCACCCCTACCCTCAACCCCACACCAACCCCCTCCTCTCAAAAAAAACCCTTCCGACACTTGAAATATTTGTGTCCCTGGTTTTAGCACTGTGGTCATACATTCCAATTGATTTTAAACGCCTACCCACCCTATCGGGTAGTTGGTTCATGCCCATCAATCAATCAATCAATCAATCAATCAATCAATTGATGACACGAGAGAGGGTTTGATATCCATGTAAATAACGGTGAGGTTTTGGACAGGTTTCACGATTGGTCGGAGCACAGTTACTTTTTAACACACACAAAAGTATAAAATGGCACATAAGCCACACGTGTGGTCGTACATTAGGCCTCTTAAAATGTGACACATTAATATTAATATAATAATTAGTAGAAGGATTTTAATGTATTAAAAGAAACAAAACTACTTTAAAATAGATTATTATCAGCTGTTTTTACACTACTGCGGCTAAAATCCCATTTTACGTTGCAGAGCCTAGTATACAGAGATTTAACATTTTTTAAAAGTACATTAATATATTTATCTCGGTGAATTACAGGTACTGTAATATTACTTACTTAGTAATAATAATACAAAATAAATAATTACAAGGCATATATATAATATTACAATAGATTGCATTTGCAAAGCTAACAAGATACATTTTTTTCGAGCACAATATAAAAATGTAAATGTTTTCATATAAAACAAGTGTAATATAAATAATTAAATCACTCCTGAAAGAAGTATATTTCCCTATCCATACAATATTAGTTTGTTTTTCACATATCATATTCTAATTATCATAAATTGTTTTTCTTTAAAATGTGCATTTTAACATTTACAATTTCATTTAATTAAGCTTTTAACTTATTTTTATAAAACAAATTGTTCACTGATCAAGAACCCGTGACATGTTCCCATAAAAAAAAATACTCTACGGTGTGAGCCCATAAGTGAGCTATACCGACCGAGCAGCCATAAGCGATGATAATGTCACCATTTGAGGATAGAGGGTGTCATGTGGTCAGCACAACGACCTCCTTCAGCAGTTAATCTCAGTTTTCTAGACCGGAGCCTCTACTACTTTCTCCCGTAGCTCTCCATGTGTCCTCACGAGGTTGAGTTTGAACCCGTTCCGGACCTACCACAGGGACGCCCACACCCTCCGTCCGTGAGAAAGCACATTTGTTAGATAAATCGAGAAGTGCGGGTATTTTCTGTTGCTTTACGCACATTATTCTACGAGAGGAAGCTTACAAATGTTACCGCAAAATATATCTTATACCACACCCTTCAAGAATATTTTACATACCACACATGAAATGGGCTTCCTTTACCCTACGAAGGAAATTGTGCTACGGATTTTTATTACTCGTTAAAATCCGTTGACCTCGGTTGGGTTTAAACCCACGAACATCGGGTCCTGAGGTGAGCCCTTTACCACAGGATCGCCGGAGTAGTGTGTCTATATATGTGCGGATATAATGGTGCTAGGTTGGTGGTAAGACTAGGTGCACTATCCATGTGTGTGTGTATATATATAAGATATGTATTAATTTGTGTCAAATATTTGAGTGGTGTATTCCCTTCCATCAAACATTAAGAACAATTCTTATAAACATGGGTCTATTAAACGTTTAGTTTCTTTGTTAGGATGAATTTTACTGTTCATTTCATAATTAGTCAATCCAACAGAAGAAATAATGCAATAAAACAAGACAAAGTTTAACAAAAACACAAGACAGAACATTTTATTACAAAAATGGTTCAAAATGGTGTCCTGCCTCGAAGTACCTTCTGACCTTACGTTCCATGTTTTGTCGTACTCTGGTGAATACACCTGAAAGTGTTAGGTATTTTCTCACGTCTATTTACAATATTCTTTCTTAAAAACGTCATCCTCAGGAACAAGAGTCCCCAGAGATGAAAATCCATCAGGTTCAAATCTGGTGACTAAGCAGGCCAATCAATGGATCCCGCGTGACCAATCCATCTTTGAGGAAAAACTTTAATAACTCAAAACTAAGCATTTATTTATATATATATATACCCTAGTGGCTTTGGAGTAAAGTGCTCGCCTCGGGGCCAAATGTCTGTGGGTTCAAACTTAGCCAAGGTCAACGTATTTTACCGAGTGATGGAAATCCTCAGCATAACCTCCTTCAGACCAGTATATCCACACTAGTGGATAAGGGTGACCAAGTTAGAATTTAGGGGAAATATTCCTACATTTGCGTGGCAGTAGTGTCGATAGTTAATACCCGCGGTACATCCAACCGGTAAAAGAATGTTCCCATCACCTGCAAACCTAAAAGATGGTCCATCTACGTCTCCCAGCCCTGGCAAGTGTAGGGTGGTGTAGTCTGAGCTATGTTCAGGCCGCCATTGTATTCTGTTCAAGTCTGTCGTGGTCTTACCACTGAACAAGGATGATCATTTATTGAAGAGCCCTCAACATCATAAATACCATCATTTATTCAGGGCTACCCTTTTCTGCGAGGGTGTGTTTGGGGGGAGGCATCATAAAGCTAAATGTGGGGGGAGGGCTGTGGGGGGTATTGTTTGGTTTGAAACCGCACCCTTGCCTCCCTCCCCCTAACCCCTGCTTTCATCAGAGCAGTCGTGCGCGTGGAGGGAGCAGACGGTATCATACGAGTGAAAAATAGCGAGTTCAAGTGACATCAAGATTACTTTTACAGCTCATACAATCATCAATTAGAAAGGGTTTAACAAATTGATTAGGCCTAAAACACTTTATTTATTAAATAAAAAATATTTGTAAATGTTTAATTAGGAAACTTTTAATGGTAAACGGTTACTATTAGGTTTTGTGAAATCAATTTACCTAGGCTTATCTTTTATATTTAACCATCTGGGTGGTATTTAATTAACTGGGTGCATGGCCAAAATTAATTCTTAACTAGTTTGATTTGCGGGTTGTAGGAAGGTTGGGGTTCAAATCTCACCTGGGTGTACCGAGGGTGTTTTTTTTCTTTAAAAGGGTTCCTACTCTTCCTCCGTGCAACTGTGGATACGTTTAATATAAATGCCACCATCCTTACACCCAATAAAGTAGTTAATTGCAGATAGCACCCGTTTAGGTGGCAGCATGGTCTAAAGGAGTCACTTTCGCAATAGACTAGACTGCCAATGGCGGGGGGATCAAAGTTCGAATCTCGGTCGGGAGAGGGTGGGTTTTCCGAAATGATTTCCCACTCTCATAAAAAAGAAGAAAAATTGCAGATAGCCCAGATGGGCGCTAAGATATGACGGGAGAAAATTAATAGGGATACGTGTAACCAATTTTAATAATGTCAATAACAGATTTTAATAATATGTAAATATCAAGGTCCAGTTGTACAACTGTCATGTTGATGTTTCAACCGCTGGATTGTCAATCTGCTTGATCCTAGATAAAAGAATATGTAGGTTGCAACAAAGATAACTAGGGATCAAAATCAACGATCACCTGACCGCTGATTTAATCAAAACACTGTATTTGTGATTGTGAAATCACCTCAATTAATACATGTCCCGAGTATCCTTGGCTGCCTGATATTTATATAATCATTTCAATAAATTGCAATTTCGGGCACGTTGTTTCGGAAAAATATTTTCAAAACAATTTTCAGTGTAACCTTACCTAAAATGTTATATCTCTATAATTAAAGACAAGTTGAATCTCAACCATTCTCTACAACTTCATTGTATAATTGACATTACTATCCTTAAAAATAGGTCACACTAAAAACAAATAAATAAATCACACACTTTTCAATAAATCGCTTAAATAAGGATCAAAACACTAATTAAGCTATTAAAACTTGTAGGTTATGTTTCCCATCAACATGATCGGAGAATCAAACAGTTGATAGGAGGAATTGGCTGGTTAGCTGGACCACAGGTTTGATACTATATTACCATCTAATGGTTAAGAGTTTTCACCATATCAGAGTCAAATCAGCTCCCATTTCGCCCGAGGAATGGGAGTTAAAGGGAAAAGAAAACACCTACGATAAGCCAGAAATGTATGCAGTGCATTCATATTTAAATAATTACTCGACATTTTCCGTGGTGACGATGGGGGACAAATCGACAAAGTGTCTGGCTAATAACTACAGTGTATCACTATTATAACGGAACAAAGATTTTGTGCACAGTGCTTAGCTGTGAAGCCATTCTAAACTTGTCAAAAACCGCCTTTTCAATGCAGTTTTTATCCGAACATCATTTAATATTTCAACAATGTTCAGTATTAGGAACATCTCATACCTCCTTATCTCCATTAATGTTTAATCCAAATTGATCCACGTGCAAAAGTGTTAGTGTAAATTTACGGTTTCCATCAGACTGTATTACAGTTGACTCGCATGATACAACTGAAAATAAGGTTTGAGATACTGATTGGAGATAAACTTACATCTGAGCAAGCCACCTATTATTGTATGTGCAACCGGCTCTAAGTATTTCATGTTTTATACTTATTGACTTAGTACACTGAAATATAATTCATTATTATCCTTTAATCGCTTAGAAAATAGTTACCCTTAAAATGTGTATTAAACACCCCTCAAAATGTTTCTAAATGGAATGAATATATTTTGTCCCTACGGTTAATTATATAAAAAATACCTATATTAAGTCGGAAAACTGCAGTTATAGTGCTTGTGGTCAAACGTGAATATTTTAAACTCTCTTTGGAAGACAAACTGTATAATAAACCATGTGACAAACTACTATATCAAACCGTGTGTCCATCGTCATAGACGCTAATCTTTTACACAGAACAATATTCATTCACTAATTCTTCCTTTGACATAGAGTTTTTAAAAGCTGTTGGTGAGTGCATTACATCAAATTATATAACCATAAGAATAACATACAGTATAAAGAATAACTGTAAAAAAAAAAGCTTTGTTGTAAAAAATAAGTACTAAGTAGAGAAAAGAGAGATCCTCTTAACAAATTAATGTTTGGTAATAACGCGGGGCCTTTTATAAAACCATTAAATGGAAAATTGCAAAAAAAAAAAAGTAGAACAAGGAAGTTAGCTTGTCAACTGAAGATAGCACTTTCATTTTAAAAGATAAAAAAAAGTCCATTAAGAATATTTTTTTGTTACTTCTCTTGTATAAATTTGCTCACTTCTCTTCTAGTGAGGTTTTAACATTATGCTAATTATAACAGTTGCCGGATCCGTTTAAAAGAATGAACAAAGAAGAAGAATATTCTTGAAAGAAAGAAAAAAATACATATATATAATACTCAACTTCAAAGTTATTTCCAACCATTATTAGATTGAAAGATGTTTATGTTGATAATTTTCTGCTACACTGAAAAGATTTCTAATACAGAATATATCTGAAGATCCACATTGTATTTGATATATTGCTAAAAAGAAAATAAATTGCTTTTCAACATTCTCATCATTAATTTAAACGTATGGTAATTTTTTAAACTGGTATATTACTGCTATACTATCAATATTTTGAAAATCAGCACTAGCTACGTCTGCTGTAATTGTTTCGGTATTTCTGATCTGGAAATTCAAATGCTTTATAGTTAAGATAAACCTTTTAGATAGCTAAACTTTCAATGGCCTGCGATCTAAAAGACAATTTGTAAAATAATATCTAAATTGTGTTATAACATTCATTAGATTTTACGCCTCAACATTTAAAGAAAATATCGTAGGCTTTAAAAACTAATTGGATTAAGTTGTACACTTTTTATTGGTAGATAAGAGGTTCAGTTCCCATATTTATTGATAGTAAGTAGAAAACTATTGAAAATAGTAGGCCTATCCTTAAATATCTCATCAGTTAACACGCTGGGTAAGACGTCAGCCTCACCTGGTCTAAATTTCCGGTGACGGCTAGGCCTGGGTTAGCATTCCTGCTATGTGTACTGGGGCTGTGTTTTCTTAAATAGCTTCCCTCTCTCTCTCAGCGTAAATTCTGGTACCTATATATAGATAATCAAGTTGTTGTAGAGATACATAAAAGAAAATTGGAGCTACTTTTTAAACTCAACTATAGGTAAATTGTACAGTTTTAAAAATAATTTTAAGAGGATTTCCCTCAAAATTTTAAATATTCAGTTTGATTTTCTTAAGCCGTGGATGTAGGAAACTTTATATCAAAGCTTTTTTTTAACAAAAACAAATAAAACACTTCTTGAGTACAAACAGGGTTTAATTTTCTTAAAATGGGGACCTCAACAGTTGTTGAATATCTATTAGGGATGTACTGGAATTTAATGACAACTTATTATCTTCATTTAAAAAGTTTCTCATCTAACATTGCTATGCTTATGACAGAAATTCAACAACGGTTGATGTCACAATGTTAAGAAAACTAAACTCTATGTTTCTACTGGAAAAATATTTTATTTATTTGACCAGAAATCTTTGCTATAAAAACTGTAAAAACATTGGCCTTTTTTCGCGTCCCCTACACTCCTGCCTATAAGACTGAAACCTCTCTAAAACACGGTATCCCAAAATGTATTTCATTGCTATCCGATGGGGGAGCGAACTCAAGATGTTGGGTTAAACTTTTTTTAGTTTTTTTTAGCATCGTGTCTTACTACCCGTTCGGGTTATACATTTATGTACTAATTACGCTGATTGTTTTAGGGATTTGGAAGGTTATATTTAGAGGAAGTATAACAGCATTTGCATGGAAGGAGAGTGTAAAACCATTTGGGGAAAATCACTCTCAGCTGACATAGATTCAAAACTCGATCTCCCCGTCATCGGCAGTCTAGTTTACTGCGAGAGTAGCGTCTTAGACCATGCGACCACCGAGGTGGGTTTGGATAAAAATACAATGTGCTTTCAGTATACGCGGAAAATCTTAGTTTTAATGTATTTTTTAACCGTATTTTTATTAACCGTTTGGGCTATCTGCATATAATAAGTATGAGAGATATTGGACTTAGCGTGAATGTCCCCAAATTTGCGTTGAGGTAGAGTGGGAAAGAAATTAGGAAAAAAATACCTAAGTACATTCTTCTAGGATTCGTACCCCAACCTTATATTCGGTCAGCATGTTGACTGATGTGGATATTGTCGGTCAATCGTGAAATATGTCACATGAGAAATAGACGACGTGTCTGAGGTTTGTCTGTGGTCCCCTCCATCTTGTACGAATCTCCATGGAGCTTCATAGGGTGCGCAGTCAAAGCAAACAGAACCCGCTGCCACTTTGATAACTCGATATGTGCCGAGCAGACTTGTAAATGGTAAGTTCTCGTTCCCTACTGTAACCTAGTTTGAGGTTAAGACACCCTACCCCCCTTCTCTGATGCACCAGTCGCCCGCCCAACTCATGTTTCTGTCTCTGCCGTATGCTAATAGGTCCCAACTTTTGGAAGTCGACGGCTCTCGGGTGCGGTTTCTTGGCCCGACTTGCACAGCTCACCCCTCATTTCAATGTGGCCTTTAATTATTGGTGGAAACACCATAACTTACTTTACAGCACGAGGAAGTCCAACGCCAACTACCGGCGGAGGATTCAATTAGTATTAGCATCGAGTGAAGGTATGGGCAGAGTAGTGATGGGCAGAATAGGACGAATAGAATCGATTCATTCGATTATTCTGAATAATCGATTCGTTCGATTCTTCCAAAATCATTCGAATGAAAACAGTAGCTGACTTGACGCGAGCTGGCCGATTCATTCTCTTACAAATCCTTTGCTTGGAGTGCTGCGGAAAATCGACCTTATGATTATGAATGTTTCCAGGCTATTTCTATACATGTCTTCATTTCTATTAGGTTCATTTTCAATAAATAGTCCCCATTGCTACTCAATAATCGACCTTACGCTTTCGAATGTTTCTAAGGCTAATTTAATACAAAGTTTAAGTGGTTGTACAGTTTACAATCGAATATCAACCAAAATTACAAAATCATTTGATTATTTTGCTATATTACTACGTAAATTGTTCTTTTTCATTTCCTTTAAATTGTACCTTCCTAACTAAATGCATATAGCACAAACGGTTTGAGAGAAAGTCTTTTTTAACGTTGACTTAGATTTATTAAATAGATAAGTATATACTTTTTATGTATTTAATAAACCAATGCCTGGCCGTAATATTAAGATCGTATTATAATTGTATTCACTGAAATAATTTTACATTCTTATAGTAGTAATCGTGTCTTTGATTCCAAGTGAAGCTTTCAGGAGGCATATAATTGATTCAAATATTCAAATCTAAAGTATTTTATCACTTAACCGATATCTAAATAGGATTGTAAGCTGTTTTTTATGTTTAGGAAATATTAAAGCGTAGATTATTTCGACTCTTTTAAGCACAAAGGGAAACTATGTTTTTTATTTTACTATTAATCGTACGCAAAAGTATTTATATTATTATTATTATTATTATTATTATTATTATTATTATTATTAGCACCGCGTCTTACTACCCATTCGGGTTATACGCACTTATGCTANGTGAGATGAAATGAAGGACCTACAGTTTAACGTGGAATCCGAACCACGGTGGAGGCCTGGCATTCCCCACATTCACAAGATGTCTTGTCAGAGGTGAAGGAAGGGTTTGGTAATCAGATAAATCTGTGCCGGGACCGAGGATTGAACCCCGGCCGCCAGCACAGAAGTCTGACACCTTACCCCTAGACCACCAGGTCACCTATTTATATTAATTGCGAGGTAATTATGTGACTAATGCGTTCATCGTATATCATTTTGTGGTGGCTGTACTTCGGTCTTTTACACTGGCACAAGGAACTAAATACAGTAATAGAAAAGTGTTGATAAGCTGCAAACGCTAAAGAATGCGTGTTGGGAGATTCGACAGCAGGGTGAAGAGAATAGTAGCACAAAGCAAAACGAGCAACTAGTAACTACCTTTAGTAGTAGTAGACATCCTATTATTACCGACTCTTAACTACTTCTCAAAATCATTCGAATGATTCTTTCGATTATTCTTTAAAGAATCTAATGATCATTCGATTCTTGAAATCATTCGATTATGCCCATCACTAGGACATAGAGAACTCGCAGCGCCAGGGCCAGTTTCATAGTCAAATTTAGTACGCCTCAAGTGAGGCGCTATACTAAATACAAGACGTCACCTACCTAAACTCGAATGGAATGGGCCGTTCTCGCATAGGAAACTGGCCCATTCCATTATGGTTTAGGTAGGTGTCGTCATGTACTTAGTGTAGCGCCGCACTTGAGGCGTACTAAATTTGACTATGAAACTGGCCCTTTATTTCCATTTCACCAGCTCTAGTTTAGTTCATGTGGCTGTCGCTCTGCCGTGCTTGCGTTTAATCAACTACTCTCAACTCTTTTAGTGCCGTTTCACACGAGAAGTATTTTATCGCGCGAATTTTATCCGCTGATGTACATTGGTTCAGATTGGAGCGTTCACACAGTGAGAGAAATAATGGCGCGGTAAAATTCCCGCGCCACCTGTCTAGAACAGCCGCTTGTATTCTACACCATAACAAAAGCACAACTGAATATGAGAAACAAGTGGTATTTTCTCTCTAGTTTGAAAGCAACGTCAGAATTGATCGCACGAATGAAGTTTCGTGCGACAAAAACAACGCGCGATAAAATACCTCTCGTGTGAAACGCCACCTATTGTTTTATTTATTTATATTCAGCGTACTAAGCTTCTTTTTAGCGCCGCACCTTACTACCTGTTCGGGTTACACGCCTATGTACTAATTACACTATTGTATTAGGAAGGTTTAATTATGAAGAAGTGCACCGCATTTGCGTGGAAGGAATGTGTAAAATCATTTAGGGAAAACCACCCTCAGTGCACACGACCGGAATCGAACCCTTATCTCCCCGTTTTGGCAATCTAGTTCAATAATACGAAAGTAGCGCGTTAGACCACGCGACTGATAAATCATTTTTGATAAAGTTTTTCTTACATCCCACGCATCTTACTACCTGAGCAGGTAAACCACATTTAACTGTACTAATGGAGTGTGGATAAGGAAGGTGGATATTAGAGGAAATAGACCCGCGTTTGCGTGAAGGAAGAAGTAAGAACCCACTTTCAATACACCCAGCCAGTATTTTAACCCAGGCTCCCACGTCACCAGAAAACCAAACTAGATGAGCTTGACGTTTAGTTCGCGTGCCCACCGATGCAGGAGTTTGACTAAGAGAGTAAATAGGTTATCTGGAAAAGCTAACTTCCGATTTTTTTTAGGTAGAGCCCATGTCTGACAGCTGAAAAATTTACTGGATATACTTTGACATACTACCCACATCGGTGGTCATATGGTCTCATGCGTACTATACTGGACTCCCGGTAACGGGAGATCGGGGTAGGAATCTCAATTGGGTATACTGAGGGTTTTCCCTAAAGTTTTAACACACTCCCTCCAAGAAAATGCCGGTACATTTCCTTTAAAACACTCTCTTCCTCATCTTTAGGTAGTATCAATGCCGATAATATAACACTAAAAATGTAGTAAAATGTTATAAATTTTGGTACAAAAAATTATGCTTGTGGTTTTTTACAAAGTTCATTCCTAACAAAATCCCACTATGAGTGTGCACTAGTAAAACCTCATACATACATATATATATATATATATATATATAT
>CABFVZ010005384.1:0-12238 GCA_902151445.1 Timema monikensis | reverse complement strand
ATTTTCTCCTAAATGGTTTCCCACTCTCCTTCAACGCAAATGCGGTTAGATTACCTCTAAAAGGCTTCCTTCCTCCTCCCTGCCCTATTAGAGTAATTATCATATATGTATATCACCTGAACAGGTAGTAAGACGCCCTAATAAAAGAAACATGATGATACCTCTCGCTTCCATTTTTACGTGAACCATATTTTAAATTAACAAACCACTCCTTAATAATACAGGATTTCTGAAATTCTCCAGTGCTTCAGAGCGTTCCGATAGACGTACCCCTTAAAACGGCTTAAGATTGATTGATTGCCTTCCAAAGTATCAAATAAAGTCAGTTTAAGAGAAAAATCACAATTAATTTATCTCATTTGCAGGGTTTTCTTTACATGTTTATTTAATTAAAAAATAAATATTTTAGACATTTGGAAATACAGAAAAAAAGAAAACTCATTCAATGAATTTTAATTATTTTATAAAAGTGTAAGAAGTAGAAGCTCGAATTCATTCATTCATCCTGTTTCACAGATGCAATAGTGCATGGAGTATTTATCATTAGTACTTTAAAAAAAGTTAGAATACTTTGTCTAAAAAAAAATGTACACAACTAATTTATGTATCTAAAAGTTTGCGAGTTAAAGCTTTGATTCAATAATCCTCTGTAAAACCTGCGGTAAATGGTATTACCTGTTTGTTCCCAGGGCTGTTCTTTTAATTAAGGGAGTGTTGCTAAAGCCTGGCTCGTGGTAAAACTGTTAGTTCAGTCAGTGAGTTCATATTTTCACCTTCCCTCCCTTCCAACTAATCCTGCGCGGTTTTTAAGAGGATTTCTTTTCCAATCATCAGCTACACTCTGCTCACCGTAGCATGGCCGAAATGATCGAGAGAAGAGTTTTACAAGGCTCGTTATGAAAAAATAAATAAATAATAAAAATAAATATGTGCCTATGAAAAATTGGGGATGGAAAATGTTGCAGTATAGGTTGATCGAAATAATATAGATACAGATCGTGGACAGTAGCATAATATAATTATTATTATTATTATTATTATATTATAATTATTTAAAAATTATTTTTATATTATATTATTTAGCACCACGTCTTACTACCCGTTCGGGTTATACGCTTTAAGTACTAATTACGCTAATGGGTTAGGAATTGGGAAGGTTTAATTTGAGGAAGTGAACCCGCATTTGCGTGGAGGTAGAGTGGAAAACTATTTAGGAAAAACCACCCCCAGTTCACCCGACCGAGATTCGAACCTCGATCTACCCGTCCTCAGCAGTTGAGCTAAACACGACAAGCTCGTTAGCCAACTACGCCACCGAGGCGGGTTAAAAATTATTAAAATTATTAAACGTTCAGAATACATAATGGATTGAGACAAGGAGAAGCACTTTCCCCATCCCCCTTATTTTTTCTAGTCTGATATTAGGGTAAAGCAAGAGAGTAGGAAATTGTTAACATTAAACTGTATATTGCTGTTATTATGATACGCAGATTATCTAGCTTTGTTAGGTAATAGTAAAACTGTCGCAAAAAAATGCAGATATTTTACTGGAGGCTGATAAGGAAATAGGTTTAGAAGTGACTAAGTATATGATCACACAAATAACACAGATTGGGGACGATAATTTAGAACAATCCTACTAACAATAACAATATCAGATTGTAAATTAGGAAAAGAATACAGTCGGGAAATGAATACTCTTATTCGGTCAGTAAGCTATTGATATCTCGCCTGCTGTCAAGGAATGTAAAACTAGGAATATAAAAAACAATAATTATTTTACCGTTTGCTCTCTATGGGTGTGATACGTGGTCTCTTATCTTACATGCCTAAAATAAATGTAATGTTTTCGAAAACAAGGTACTTAGGAAGGCATTTGGTCCAAAAAAGAGATGATTATACTTAGGAGTGGAGGAGATTACATAATTATGAGCTACATACCTGTACTCACCACAATACATTGTTAGGATAATCAAGTCTCGTAGATTACGGCGGGCAGGACATGCAGCGTGAATTGGAGATTAAAGAACTTTGATCAAGGTATTGACTGGCAAACCCAATGGGAAGAGACCATTGAGAACACTTAGACGCAGATGGAAGGATTACATTAGAATATACCTGAAAGAGATAGGATGTAATGAGGTGGACTGGATAGAACTAGCTCAAGATAGGGACAGGTGGCGTACTTTTCTAAGTGAGGCAAATAACTTTCGAGTTTCAATGTCATAGAGTAAGTGTTATTTAAAAATGTAATTAATGTGAGGTGTACACAATGAAATATTTATGATATTCATATTATACCCTATTAAAAATTAAATATTTATTAATAGGGTCTAATATAAATATCATAAATATGTCATTGGGTACACTTCATATTCATGTCTAGTTATACTAAATTTCAACCCTATACAGTGTTTACTTTACCTTAACAATGACACGTAAAAAGCAAAGGAGCAAGTTTGACTCCTTATAACTCGTGAACTGTAAGGATTTAAAATAGTTGAATTGGTATTTATAGATTATAAATTTACACTTGTTAAAACTATCACGAGGTTGGTTTAGTAAATAATTACTTTCAAATATATTATTGTAAAAATAAAAATATATTCTTATTTGTCATGTAAACAATTCCCTTATATTTCGATTTAAACTAAATCATCAAGGCCTTTTCCAAAAAATTTCAAAACATCTAAAATATTGTACAGATTAAATTTATTCTAGAAAAATCAACAAAAATTTGTACTTATAAATTCCCTGATACATATCAATGTTGAACAAAATCATTAAAGATTTATTTGAAAAATCTCAAATTTAAAAAAATAATCTGTCATCACTAAATGAGAGTTTTTTAATATAATTATCATATGTATTACTATAAATATATATTAGTGTGACTTCACAGACACCTATTTTGAACCAATCTGTTTTTAAATATTTTAAATTTCTATATAAAAAAAGATGTTATTTTTCTTATCAAACTTTTACCCGATATCCATTTTGAACCAAATAGTTATAATCATTTTAGCAAAATTTTGAACTTGGTGAATCAATCACTAGTAAAAATAAAACTCCATGGTGTGAGTCCGCAAGCGAGCGGCAGCCCCATGTTGGAGAAGATAGTGTCAACATTTGCTGATATAGGGTGTAATGTGGTCAGCAAATGAGCCCTCTGGCCATTAATCTCAGTTTTCTAGACCTGAGCCGCTACTTCTTTAGACAAGTAGCTCCTCAATTGTCCTCATGAGGCTGAGTTTGACCCCGTTCCAGACTCACTAGTCTGGGGCTAAACCACTCTAAGCCAAAATTTCGGTATATACAATATATTTTGATGGTTACAGTATGGAAAAAGGGTGCTGAAACCGAATATGATGGATATATGGTTCAAACCCTTGATCGTTTATAAATATGACGTCATCAATATGGTGGTCCTATAATGCATATATGTTGTTAGGGTGTTGATCAGTTTACACTAAATATGTCCATGTTTGTTATCAATTAAAAGCTCTAGAAATCTGGATTTTATCTAAATGAGTGTAGTATGCCTTATGGATTCATCACAATGGATATTTACTGCTTTAACATTTACAATCTTCATAATATTACACCGTTAGTCTAAACAAAAATGATGCTCAGAAAAATATTTACAATCAGAATGAGATTATGTCTTGATCACGTCAGAGGGATCATTCTTATCATCTTCACTGTCAAACATTGAAGTTTTCTTCGTACATGGATTTAAATATTCTTCATTTTCAGAGCATTGGCAGAACCCTGTGCATGAAAGATTATCAGTTGCACATTTACACCGGGTAAGACCCATTCTGTCTGCAGTACAATTACAGCTATTCATCTTTAAAATATTATTTGGTGTTACTTCTGTTCCTGGTGGCAAAGGTGTTGCAATAAGTGATTTCGAAGAATCGTCTTTAGTCCAACCACCATGTGTTAGGTCCACATCAGGAGGATACTTTCTTGAAGCTACCTTCCAAACACGTGCCTGGTAGTGTATGCGTTTAGCATTTTCTTGAAATACTTCAGGAGTTGGGGGAAGAGTCTCAAGCTTGGGCATGGATGACACACATTCCTACCAGATATTTTCTTCTTAGACTACAAACCCAGCCTGTGTCATGCAAGTACTGTTTTTTATACCATAACATAAACCTATGGATCGTGTTGCTTCAAGAATAATATCGTCGATAGAGGTATCTTCGTCACCTAGCTTGTTTAATTTATTTCCAGATTTAAGTAACTTCAAAACATTAAGCTTTCCCTTGCCAAATAATCCTGCAACTGTATCGGAATCAGATAGAGCATGTGCTGCCAGTAATTGATTAGCAATACAAAAATGTTTTGCCATACATGCTTTGATGTCTATAGGTGTTCTTTATACTGGTGTAGCTTCCATTATAAAGGCATACGTTAGCTTGTTAAGTGCATAGTGCTGCATCAATAGCAGAAATATATCTGTGTCATTCGAAACTACTGTAACTGTAATTTCACACCCCATGGCTGCCATCATTGACTGTGAAGTAAGAATCACATCCGCCTCTTCATGATGAGTCTTAAGATTTTCACGTTGAAGTACTAAACAGTTTTATACTTGAGTTTGTATTGGATTGGATAATGCTTACTTCTTGTAGGAGGTATAATTGCAGCAACAATAGATATACATTACCTTCTTTCAGTCTATTCCATATGTAGTATCTGAATCCATTCATATATGATCCAATAGTTCCATGTTTTGGCCAGTGGATTGTACACATTATTGCGCAACCATCAATGAACATAGCATGACTAGCATTTCCTCCACTAACTATAATCCTGACATATTATTCTACTTTAAATGCATCCTTCAGTGTAGACTTTGTTTTTGGGATTCGAATATCACCATTTTCATTTAATAGAGATTGTGGTGTCGCTGCTAATTTAAATCTCACGATGTCTTCATCATTCATGTCTCTTGTCATTCGCATTATCATAGCACTATGCTATGGTTTGCACTAGTCCTAAATAACTATTAGTAACTGGAGTCAATTATCCATTTTTAATTGTTTGGGATGCTGCAGATCCTTTAAAACGAAGATATTCTTTATATGAACAACATATTCCATAATCTCATAGACACTCAATAATTGCTTTGTTCTTTAGAGAAACAGCAATCGCTACTTATAAAGTGATATTTCTGTGCTATATTTGACTTTTTACAATATTTTCAATCATAATGTAAGGCAATGAGTTGTGGATTCTTCTTCAGTAATTTCAGCAAGAAGATGTAAAAGTGTTGGACTGATCTCTGATGCTGCTACATTTAGGTATAAAAGAGATTTATACTCCTTTTAGTTAATTTGTAAACCTTTTGTTCCTTTTTTTGATAATTTTCCCCACTGTTTTAATACAATTTTAATCTTCGTTTGCCTCTTGAAGATTTAGTAACTGAACAGCAATCTTACGAATTATTAGTAGATTGGTATATCCGTTGCACAAAATAGATATAATTTCATCATGAAATGCATATTGTATCTCCAGCATCAATTGAGAACGACGTAATAGAACATAACCAAAACTATTGTAAATATTCTTGAGTTCAATAGATGACTAAATTTTTTCTCTGTTTTCTGCGAATGTAGAAATAAGTTTATTGTAAGATGTATCCATCTGAGTATCTATTGAGCTTATATTTTGCCAGCCATAATTTATTTTTTGTGGACTCATAAACTTCTACATACAATCCTTATGATATCTTCCATCAGCTGCATGAAGCTCTGAAACAGATCCTTGCAAACGAAGAATAACTTCCTGTGGCCATTTATCATTTCACTCATGACACTTTTCGGTGATTGAATCTTTGAATATTTTTGTGCATGATGGGTCAGTAGGATCCTTTGTACGAAATAAGAAAACTGGCCGCCATATTTGTGGATTCTTGATTTCCTTGGTAACCATGCAATCCTTTCCACAGAATAAACAGTCATTTCTAAAGTTATTTCGTCCTACACTGCTTCTGCAAAGCCGTTTATCAGGAGGTTCTTCACAGAAACTGGCTGTGTGACTTATTTTTTAACACTCTTGATGTTACTTTTATATGTGTAGAAAGACACACACTTTTTGTGTCATTTCACGGCCAGATTATTATGGTGAAGAATTTGATTTTCCAATTCTATATGCAGGTCGTCACCTCATTTCTTACTTGATTGTTTGAATACGGGCTTCGGCAGAATTAATAAAATGCGCGTTTGTAATATCACACATAAACAGACACTTTTCTTTTTCTTCCATTGTACTGTCCAGCTACCAATCATTGAATTTTAAATAGTCGTCAGTTCAACACCAGAAGGAAATTTGTATGCTCTCTTTACATCTGAAACAAGAAGGATTTAATCAGATAAAATCATTTGCATCAACAAAATACACATTTATATCAATAAACACGAAAAATAATAAGATTAGTTTAAGCATAATTTTGTTTACATTAATGGTGTAAGATTATGAAGATTGTAAATGTTAAGGCAGTAAATATCCATTGTGATGACGCCATAAGACATATTACACTCATTTAGATTAAATCCAGATGTATAGATCTTTCATTTGATACCAAACATGGACATATTTAGTGTAAACTGATCAACAATCTAACACCAGATATGCATTATAGGACCACCATATTGATGACGTCATATTTCAAAACGCTCAAAGGTTCGAATCATATACCCATCATATTCGGTTTCAGCACCCTTTTTCCATACTGGAACCATCAATATATATTGTATACACAGAAATTTTGGGTTAAGTTGTAAAAGCTCCATTGGGCCCCAGACTACACTGTTTCACAGAAACATTCTGGATGCACCATGGATCAAACCCGGGCATCGTGATCTGTAGCCAGGAGCTCTGACTTATCCTTAATAATTGTAATATCTACTTTTTTAGTTTGGTGCCACATAGAACTTGAATAATCATCATTGCATTGAGATCGTAAATGTTCACGATCATAATTATTTCTAAGAAAGTAAAAAAAAAATCATTGGTGCACTTGAAATCCTTTCTTTCTCAGTGAGGAATTGACAGCCTAGAATCAGGGGCTTACCTTTTTATGTCCAAAGGCCAAAGTTTCTGTCTCTTGTTGGCTCGCGGGCCGCCAAACTGAACCGACAATATTAGGATTGAACAAATATTAAATATTCATATCTGTTAGTTCTTATACACTTATACACACACTAGGGATTGGGATTCATCGTGAATTATGTTCTCTGGTAGGGTTTTTATTCCTATTTTTAGATTGTTCATGGTAGGAGGTAGCACGATTTGTATTCTATAGTCTATTATAATTATCATTTGCTTGTTCACACAACACTTGTAAATGTAAAAAAAAATTAAAACAAAATAACGTAAAATACATATTTATTTTATAAATTGATGGGTGATATGGTGGTCTTGGAGTAATGTGTCAGACTTATGTGCTGAGGGTCCGGGGTTCAATCCTCGGTCCCGGCACAGATTTATCTGATTACCAAACCTTTCCTCCACCTCTGACAAGACGTGTATTAATCACAACTTGTGAATGTGGGGAATACCAGATCTCCACCGTGGTTCGGATCCCACGTTTAACTGTAGGTCCTCCATTTCATCTCACAATCACCCTACCATTATACATTAGCGTAAGTGCGTACAACCCGAACGGGTAGTAAGACGCCGTGCTAATAATAATATAAGTTGATGATGTAAAATATACAGGGTGTATTTTAATTGGTGTTAAATATTCTAGGGGTGTATTCCCGTCGACCAAACATTAAGAAATGTTCATATAAGCATGGGTCTAGAACGCTTAGTATATGTGGTAGAAAGAAATTTACTGTTCAATTATTAATAATCAAGTCAACAAAAAAAAAGTAATGCAATTAATCAATACAAATTTTAACAAAAACTCATCATTTTGTTACAATAATTGTTCAAATGGTGTCCTTTACAACGATACAACATCTGAGCCTGTGTTCCATGCTTTGTTGTACTCAGGTGAATACACCCGGGGTGTTATATATTTGCTCACATTCATTTAGGATAGACTTTCTTAAAACGTCAACATCGGGAAAAGGAATTGCGTAATCAATAGCATTTAAATGTTCCCAGAGATTTAAAAAGATCTACTAGATTCGAATCTGGTGACTAAACAGGTCATTCAATGGATCCCCCGCTACCAATCAATCCTTGGGGAAAACCTTTAGTAGCTCTAAAACTAAACGATTCTAAACCCATGTTTATATGACCTTTTCTTCTTAATGTTTTGTCTATGGGAATACACCCATAGAATATTTGACACCAATTAATACACACTCTGTATATCTTTATTTGTAATTTATTTTATTGTGAAATAATTTGAATTTTCCATGTGAGAGCCCAGGAGCCCTAGGTTGAATAACCCCCGTGGCTTGGATGATAGTTGTTTGACTTCTGTTCTAGAATTATGTTATTGTGTAGGCCTAAGTCGTGTGTTGACATAATAATTACGTTCTGACAGTTATATCAAATAAAAATCAATTGTTCTCACTAAATAGATTAACTAGATAATACATTTAATAAGGTTATTTAAAGACTAGCCTTTGCAAGATTCCTAGTTTGAACACTCTTAAAGGTAAATATTCTCACCCTTTACATTTCAATGGTAATTCTATTTTTGAAGCATCAACACCACTACAACAATCCTCAGTTATTTTAACATTCTCTGTCGTGCCTCTAATAAAAATTACTAAACCCTATTTGTTTGAGGAAAGCCTACAATTCTCACCATTTACATTGATCTCATAAATGTCATATTTCGCGTAGAACATAGTTGAAAATGAGCTCATTTAGCATTTTTATACAATTTTTAAAGTTATTAAACTTTTTTTTAAAGTAAGGTTTTTAACTCTATGGAGGGATATTGATACCTAAATTTTAGCGTGAGTTATATTTTAAAATAACAAACCACGTCTTAAATAACATGAAATATATGAGAGTCTGTAGCGCGTATAAACGCTACAGTAGTACACATTTAAATTAGTTCAGTTCAATATATTATTTTTACTGTTAAGTCAAAATATTATATGCATATCAAAACGCACCCCTATACGATCTTATTTTTGTAAACTTAGAAATAATAATAATAATAATAATAATAATAATAATAAAGTTGTAATGGTTTTGTAATAATTACTAAAACAATTTGTATACCTAACAGTTTCAACATGTACATAAAAGTGTCCCCATAATCAATGTTTTCCAATTATATTTCCTGTTAGAACACAATCATAATCTTAGCTTATCACCTGGTTTGTTTTTGGTAAACAATTTTGAATGGATTTGGGTAAACTTTACTACTCTTCATTTGTTGTGCTGTGCTTATTTAAAATGATAAGACACTTTTATTTTTATAGACTTAAGTTTTATTTTACTCATATAAACACTTAGAGGTACATTGCACCAGATTTTCTGTTCCGTCTCTAGTTAAATATTTGTTTATAGCGCTAATTTGTAAACTTATTAATTTGAATATTCTTTATTTTTTTATTTTTAACATATTCGTATTAATATATTTTGTATTAATATTTAATTAACGAATCATAAATATTCTCTCTCTCACTCTGTTTTTGTTCAACAAGATGGTTTTGTATTCCCGCGTAGAAACATTTGAAAGGCGGTGACTGTACTGCGCCCCTGATGCCAGGGTGACCCCCCATGGGTTGAAGGGGTGGAATGGGGAGATCAAGGGGGTGGCAGCCTGTTCTAAACCTCTAGGGTCGCAGAATTATGTAAACCATTTTAAGAGATTTTTTTTTTGATCCCGTCTCTTATTCACTCTGACATTATGTTTGGTATCTTTCTCGTTGTTTGATAACATTTTAAATGTACGCATGTCGAATTGAAGAACTGGTCGGATAGAAAGTAAAGCCGGAGAGAAACACACGATGATGATAAAAGGAGGTAAAAAAAGATGCGTCGGTGAGTGAGTTGACTGACGTTCATCCTTCTTTACCAGCTAAACTTAAGTGAATTGTACTGTCCGTGTGGAAAACATTTACTTCGATAATCCTACAAAACACAGGAAATAGATCTAACCACCCGCCATGAACATATTTTAATCAAATAATACAATCGTTTAGCTTATTACATTTCTGATATTCGATAAATAGTTTTACCCACATCGTTGGCCATGGGGACTAAGGCATCAGTCTTGTCTGGTTTGGTTCGCCTCTGACAGGGAGGTCAGGTTTAGAATCCCGCTCTAGAATAGTCAAATTTTTCCCTTGAATATATTTTCACTCGTCTTTAATGTAAATGCGGATACATTTAATCTAAATCCTACCTTACTTATTTTACCGAGTTAGGGTGAACTTGAGAAAATCGGGGATGGGCAGTAATATACGGTGCAAAATAAAAATAAAAAAAGATTATTTAAGATAATTTGTATTTTATTTTGATAAATAATAAAATTATTAATGGGATAGAATTAGCGTAATCACAAAAATAGATTAAATTTCTTTCTTTTTACTCTCACCACGTCTTAATATCCGTCCGGGATGTGAGCATTAGGCTAAAACAATAATTGATTAGAGTTAGTATGGTAAATTTCAGAGGAAGTGTACCCACGTTTGAATAGAGAAATTGGAAAATCATCTTAGAGCAGCCAACCTCAGAACAACTGGATGAGATTCGAACCCAACTATTTCTTTCACTGGAAAATAAAATATTTAACCTGATACTTAGTCCGCGTGCCCCCCAATACAGATTTAGAATGAATTATTCTTGAGCCTAACAATACAAAATTATTGAGCCATTAGTTTAAACTGTGGATGGCTGATTAGATGCCAATATTATACGAACACGCATTATTTCAACATCTGATGAAAATACTACTACTACTACTACTACTACTACTACTACTACTACTACTACTACAACTACTACTACCACCACTACTTTTTGATTCAAGCCCTATATTTCTCCACTACCGACTGATGCAAATAAAACAAGATAAATAAACCATTATTTTATTTTATTTGTCGCAACAAGTTTGTCATCTAACGGCGTTATTTTCATGACAGATATTCAACAACTGTTGAGATCACCAAGTGAATAAAATTAAACTCGTTGTTTCTACTGGAGCAATATTTTAACAATTCAGACAAAAAGTGTTTTGATATAAAAACAGCAAAAACCCTGGCCTTCAATCGCGTCCCTTACATCCCCATCTTAAATTAGTTAACTTGATGATTGTCTATTACCCCAGCAAGCAATGTTTTCTTGATGTCTAGTAAGGAATCTGATTTCTTGACTCTTTCTGTAAGAACCTGGTAGAAGAGGCGGGTGGAAGTAGGGGGCTAGGAGCCCCAGACCTTCCCATCCCATAAGAAAACTGTTCCTTCTTTCCTCCCCCTTAGCACACCGACTCTTCAGGGATTGTCAAGTCAAGTAAATTGCAGTCTAAACTTATCAGGCAGCCGGCGAAAAAACAAACACACGTCACATCGCAGGACTTAGAGGCAAGAAGATTGAGCGCAGCAACAGACTAACAACACTGACACTGTTGTTCGCTAGACAACTGCTACTAGGTGTTCACTAGACAACTGCTACTAGGTGTTCACTGGGCATACTGCTACTAGGTGTTCACTAGACAACTGCTACTAGGTGTTCACTGGACAACTGCTACTAGGTGTTCACTAGACCACTGCTACTAGGTGTTCACTGGATATACTGCTACTAGGAGTTCACTGGACAACTACTACTAGGAGTTCACTGGACTACTGCTACTAGGAGTTCACTGGACTACTGCTACTAGGTGTTCACTGGACTACTGCTACTAGGAGTTCACTGGACTACTGCTACTAGGTGTTCACTGGACAACTGCTACTAGGAGTTCACTGGACATACTGCTACTAGGTGTTCACTGGACAACTGCTACTACGTGTTCACTGGACAACTGCTACTAGGAGTTCACTGGACAACTACTACTAGGAGTTCACTGGACAACTGCTACTAGGAGTTCACTGGACTACTGCTACTAGGTGTTCACTGGACAACTGCTACTAGGTGTTCACTGGACAACTGCTACTAGGAGTTCACTGGTCATACTGTTACTAGGTGTTCACTCGACAACTGCTACCAGGTGTTCATTGGACAACTGCTACTAGGTTATCACTGGACAACTGCTACTAGGTGTTCACTGGATATACTGCTACTAGGTGTTCACTGGACAACTGCTACTAGG
>CABFVZ010005383.1:16157-32072 GCA_902151445.1 Timema monikensis | reverse complement strand
CGCGTTGGGAGGTGGGATGGAGTCTCAGCAACGTCAGTCGCGGTGGGAGGTAGGATTGAGTCTCGGCAATGTCAGTCGTGGTGGGAGGTAGTATGGAGTCTCGGCAACGTCAGTCGCGGTGGGAGGTAGGATTGAGTCCAGGCAACGTCAATCGCGTTGTGAGGTAGGATGGAGTCTCGGCAACGTCAGTCGTGTTGGGAGGTATAGGATGATGGCGAAAGGAGAGGGAGTTAAGACAAAATTGCTTTTTACGAAACACGACAATTTATTAGCTCTTTCAAACAGGTGGGACACCTGGGTTGGGTAGCCACTCTCCAACTGGCCTATGACCGTCCGAAGCCCGAAGTCAAATGGCATGCTCTGATGCTCCCTGAAGGAGAGCACGAGAGCAAGTTCCAACACGTACCGACCAGTTGGACACACCATGTGGTCCGCAAAAATTAAGACAGGCTGTCGCGTTTCGCAAAGTTCTGAAATAGAAAAAACAGATATAACATATTATTAGTTTTATTGGAGGGAAATTGTTTGGAGAACCGAATATGGGTTTTTTAAAGTTACGTGCGGAGACACTACTCTATGGGGGGCTGGGTGAGAGCCTGCCAAACCACTGTTGACACATATCGCTTATCCGAGCAGGGCTTTGGGACGTTGATGACACCCACCAGGGTTGATGATGTAGTTCCCAAGCCCCTGGATAAGAGGATTGGTGGCACCGGGAAGTCTGGCGTAGAAGGACTGCTTGATGGTAGGCATATCCAGGTCGCGATGCAGAGTCTCATTCCGGACATACCAAGGTGCGCCCACAATGATCCTCAGACACACGCTCTGGAACGCCTCCATCCTCCTCATATACGTGTCCGCCAGGCGGCCCCAAGCGGGACACGCATAGTCGAGGATCGGTCTGAGCAGCTGCTTGTACAGCGTCAGACCGTTCCTTGTGGACAGGGAGCTACGCCTGTTAAGCAGTGGGCCTAGGACTCCCAGCCTTTGCCTCGCCTTGTTGAGTCTCTCATTACAGTGTTGGTGGTCAAATGGTCTAAGTTGTCACCTCCTCAATAGAATGGACTGTTGGTGATGGTGAGATCGGGGTTTGGATCTAGTTCAGGCATACTAAGGGTAGTCTTAATTATTGTACTGTATTTATTTATACTCTCCCTCCAGTCAAAAGCTGGTGCACCTAAAATCATCCCTGACACATTAGCATAATTAGTGGTTATGTGTATAATTCAAATGGGTAGTGAGACCATGTGACAAAAATAAATCACAATCACCTTGATGTTAGTGGTATGAGTGACCAAAAACATTTTCAGCTGGACTCTTGAAACTAAAAGAGATAATATCTATTGTTTGTTAGCTTGTGAGGAGGGATATTCTCTCTTAATAATCTAATGTGCTGCTTGTAAATGTCTGTGTGCAGTGCGTGGAGGAATCACCCTGAGAGAAGGAATACAGCTTATAGAAGAGGTGTACAATACTGGGCGTCTATCAGCATTTGACATGATGGAGGTGAATCTCAGACTTGGGAATACTCGAGATTCACAACTCACATTAGACGCTGCGCAACATTTACTCCGAGCTGTGTTTGGTCATCAACGCAGAGGGGATATTCCCAATAAAACACTTGCTTCTAAACTCAAAACATATAAGTAAAATTAACTGAAATCTGCTATGGAACAGTTAATAATAATAATAAACGTCATTGTCAACTGTTTCCATCCTTAGGTCAGGTCAGTTTAGTAAAACACCTCCATCTTCCTCCACTCTTCCTCCTGGCACAGAGAGATTTTTCAATCATAATATTTTATATAATTTTGTTGATAAAAATATTGACAGAAAGTGTTATTTTATTAAAATGAAAAATGTGTTTAGCCAAATCAAGAAATCTTCTTCTCCTGTTTTGTTTGTTTATGAAGTATTGCTTGGTTTTAATAAAAGAGCCTTTTAAAAATTACAAACATAATAACATATTTTGTGGTCTTAATTTTATAATATTTTGCTATAATATTAGTGTTATTTTTTAGGTGATGTAATTATCTATAAAAAGTAACAGCTGAAGATAGTAGGACTTGACATATTAATACATAAAAGTAAATCTAGTAAATTTTCAGCTGTCAATTCCTTCCTACTAAAATTTGACTTCATGTATACTGAATATAATTTTGGTACAAATGTTTAGGAATAGATACATTTTTTTGCATCTACATTGATGAAGAGTTTTTTTAAATATATAATTTTATGTGCCCCCAAACTAAATTAACTTTAAAGCTAGAATTCCAGAAGAAGATATGGTACAAAACAATTGTACACCCATTGTCATATAGTTTATTATAGATTGTGACAACTCTCACAATCAGTTGTCTTTAAACACTTATTAGTACCAAGGACTCTCAGAATTTGAATACATATTTCATATTACTTACTTATCAAATTAATATAGTCAGATCAGAAACCAGCTGGGAGACATTTGTTTGTAACAAAGAATATATTTTATTTAAAAAAAAAATAGTTAGGCCTAACTTTTTGTTTTTATTCAATCTTTGCACTCAGATGGTGTTACAATTTGTATTTGATGTTTCAATTTTTGTGATTAGTTCTAGTGATAATATATTTTTTTAACAAATCTAAAATGTGTCTAAAATAATATTGATGATAATGATATTTTGATAGTCCCATGAAACACATTTCCTTTATAAATTTAAAACAAAACTATTATAAACATTTCGTATCTAGTTCAAATTTTCCCAATACTGATATGTTATTATATTTGAAAGATGATACGGGAAAGGTGGATAGAAACATATAAAAAGAACAAACACAGATAATGAGAGAATGAAACCTAGGTCAGGGGACTGGGTGGTAACGATTGAGTATCTTCAAGAGGCAACCATTACCTCTTTGTCCAATGGCAGCAATTTAAAATTTTGAACTGTGTTCTTCTTTTCATTGTAACAGCCGTGTTGTGTTTATTCCTTTCACTTGTTTTTATCCACCTCTTCTTTACCTTCATCTTAATATAATACAACCCGCCTTGGTGACGTAGTTGGCTAATGCGCTTGTCGTGTTGAGCTCTACTGCTGAGGACGGGGAGATCGAGGTTTGAATCTCAGTCGGGTGAGCTAGGGGTGGTTTTTCCTAAATGGTTTTTCACTCCCACTCCACGCAAATGCGGGTTCACTTCCTCTAATTCAACCTTCCCAATTCCTAATCCATTAGCATAATTAGTACTTAGAGCGTATAGCCCGAACGGGTAGCAAGACGCGGTGCTAAATATTATTATTATTATTATTATTATTATTAATATAATACAATTACCTCAAAAGGCTAAAAGAGGTATGAAATGTGGAATGTTTGCACAGGCTTACTGTCAAATCATCACCACTACAGGTCTGAGATCACTTGTGATCCTGGGATGTTGAGAAAACCACTTTACTGACCAATAAGGCCTTCCTTAGGACCAAGTATTATTTGATGACAGATTATCTACAACAGCTGAGGACAGATGTTGTTTTCTTGCAGTGGACAAGATGAGATATACTTTTAGTGAGGAAAAGAAACTGTCGAGATTGTCAGATGACATGGTACACCCCACTTAACATGAAAGGTAGCTTACCGCGCATGTTTCCACTATGGTGTAGCTTATAAGATCAGCCATGGTGTAATACATCAAGAAGAGACCGTAACCTTTCAGGATAGGCAGAATTTACCTGATACAATGATTGTGCGACAATTTGAGGATAGAAGGTGTCATAGGTCAGCACAACAAGCCCTTTGGCCATTAATTTCAGTTTTCTAAACCAGAGCTGCTACTTATTTATTCAAGAAGCTCATCATTGGTCCTCACGAGCCTGAGCTGAACCTTGTTTTAAACCCAATGCTTCTTGGGTATATTTTGGAAGTGCCATTGAACTAAAGTATGTATTATGGATTTATGGAACACATGTATTTTTTTATATTGTGTCCTACTACCTGTCTGAGGAAAACATAAATATATTAATTGCACCTAACTAGACGAATGCATTGTTTTAGATGAGTAATATTTATTTACATCAAGCATGTGCTACAGCAAGTACAGTATTAGACGGCAAACACCTTGACGTAGTCCACCTGCAGGTGAGCGTCATCACCTTGCCAGGTGCTCAGCCACTGAGCTCTGGCATTCCAGAAGTCCGATGATGCCTAGAACACACAACATGTTAGTCAAATCTACCAGCACCTGCAATTCCCCAATAAGGATTCTATTGAAAGTCTCTGTTGTTTTAACTACCACTTGAGACTATGACTGTGACTGTCACAGAACTGTCATATTTGTACAAGCTAGTATTTTATAATTGTGTCATTCACATCCAAAAACGTTTGTATACAATAAAAATTGTTTAAAAATTTTCAAAGATAAACCTATGGAGTCATACAATTTAATTAAATAAGATATTTCTATTATTAAAAAAAAAGTCTGCCCTCTAATTTTCAACCCATAAGATAAAAGACAGACCTAAATAGTGTAAAGATTACATTATTTAGATGATAATTCTCAACACAACATGGGCAATTTTTTAAAATTTACAACAAATTTAGCAATATCTTTAATGGTATTATATTATTTTATATGAGAATATAATAATTTGTTTGTTGTCAATTAGTTTAGAGAGTACCAGTTGAAAATGTGATTGAAGAAGACCAATTTGGATTCAGAAAAGGAAAAGGAACCAGAGATGCCATTGGGATGCCGAGAATAATTTCAGAGAGTGTGTTGGAATTCAAGAAAGAAGTCTACATTGGTTTCATCGACTTAGAGTGAAGTGAAAGAAACTGATGGAAATACTCAATAAGATCAGTATCAACTGGAGAAACAGAGGCTGATTGAAAACCTGTACCTGGGACAACAACTGAAGGTGAAGCTGAATTTTGGAGAGACAACAGCGTAGAGATAAAAAAACGGAGTGAGGCAGGGATTCTACCTGTCACTGTCAGAATATTGTAAATCGCGCCTAAATACCCAGGCTGTACTTTGTTTCACTCTGGTGGTAATCTTGTTAACTAAAGCAACTCAAGAGAATCTTTGTTTTTGTGAATAGTTTCTGTGTTTTGTTTTGTTGTAAGACTTGAAGAATTATCACAATCTATAATTTTTCCTAAACGCTTTCAATAGTCACCAACACTGTACAAAATGTATGATGAGTGGCTGACCAGGGAATCCCTAGAGGGATGTGGTAATTTCAGGGTAAGACACATCATCAACACAATAAAATACACATATTATTTAGCATTGCTGGCTAAAAGTAAAGAGAAGCTGAAGGAAATGATGGACTGGTTGGTGGCGACAGGGAGAAGATTTGACATGGAGATCAACATTGGGAAGTCAAAAGCGATGGTGACTTCAAAAAATGAACAGCCATTGAAAATCAAAATTGGGATCCAGTCGCTGGAAATAATATAACATTTCAAGTATCTGGGAGTTCTGGTGACAAAGGATGCCTTCTGCACAAAGGAATTTAGGTTAAGGATCACCATGGTCAAAGAAGTCTTCAACACTGCTGACCAGCAAGTTGAGTTGGGAACTGAAAAAGAAACTGATGAGATGCTATAGTCAGAGCATTGTGCCATATGGAGCAAAAACTCAGACTCTTTAAGGACAATGGAAAATAAATACTTAGAGAGCTTTGAAATGTGATGCTGAAGAAGACATGAGAAGATCAGGTGGAGAGGCAGGGTGACAAATGAAGTCATAAGAAGAGTGGGTGAGAAGAGAACCATTTTGGATGTGATTCTTCAGTACAAAGCAAAATGTATAGGACACATATTAAGGTATAAATGTCTTTTGCACATCATAGAAGGAAAGGTTGAGGGAAACAGGAGTCTAGGAAGAAGGAGGATTCAAATATTGGATGACTTGAAGGAAAGAAGAAAATTCTGGGAGCTGAAGGAGGAGGCAGAAGATAGAGTAGGGTGCATTTGCGGTTCAAGTTCACTGACAAAAGACAGAACAGATGATAGAAAAAAACACCTAGTAATAATAATAAGTCATAGGAATTTTCCATAAGTGTGAGAAGCTTGGTTTGGAGCAGAGATATGCCAGACAAGTACAAGAGAGTGATCTACAAGGTTTATTATCTACCAATATTGATGTATATCGCAGAAAAGTGCGTAGTAAAGGAATAGGATAAGAATTGAATTCAGGCGAATGAAATGAGATTTCTGAGAAGCAAAATTGATGTGAACAAATTTGACAGGATGAAAATTTAGAGAGTAAGAGGAATAGTAAAGGAAGAGGAAAGGATAGAGAAGGCATGACTAAGGTGGTATGGTCATGTGAGAAGAATGGAGAAGGAAAGGATGCCCAGGAGGATGTTGGATGTGGAGCCAGGGTAGGAGGCCGAGAGAAAGACCAAGGGGCAGATAGTCGAATGGAGTAGGGAGTAGGGAATAGTGCGGAGGAGAGAAGAGAACACTGGACCAAGGTGGAGGGAGGAATGAGGCAGGGAATAGTGCGTAGGAGAGAAGAGAACACTGGACCAAGGTGGAGGGAGGAATGAAGCAGGAAATAGTGCAGAGGAGAGAAGAGAACACTGGACCAAGGTGGAGGGAGGAATGAGGCAGGGAATAGTGCGGAGGAGAGAAGAGAACACTGGACCAAGGTGGAGGGAGGAATGAAGCAGGGAATAGTGCGGAGGAGAGAAGAGAACACTGGACCAAGGTGGAGGGAGGAATGAAGCAGGGAATAGTGAGGAGGAGAGAAGAGAACACTGGACCAACGTGGAGGGAGGAATGAAGCAGGGAATAGTGAGGAGGAGAGAAGAGAACACTGGACCAACGTGGAGGGAGGAATGAAGCAGGGAATAGTGCGGAGGAGAGAAGAGAACACTGGACCAACGTGGAGGGAGGAATGAAGCAGGGAATAGTGCGGAGGAGAGAAGATAACACTGGACCAAGGTGGAGAGAGGAATGAAGCAGGGAATAGTGAGGAGGAGAGAAGAGAACACTGGACCAAGGTGGAGGGAGGAATGAAGGCATTGGAGAGGCTTATGTTCCAAACAGACCCAGACAGTGGCTGGAAGCTGTTCAGGATGGTGATGATGATGATTAATTAACTCACAACTTGATACACTGATAGACAAGCATAATAGAAACACATTATCATCTGGTTTGGCTCACCAATGACTCAGGTTTGAATCACGGTCGGATGTACTTGGGTGGTTTTTCATGAATTGTTTCCCACTCTCCTGTGTTATAAGTGCAGGCTCATTTCCTAAATATTAGAGCCTTACTACGCCACCATTGTAAATATGCACTGCTTGTTGATATACTTACAGTTGGTGATGTATTTGACCAGGGCTTGCCGGACGGGTTGTAAGCATTGTCTGGGAAAAAGTCATTTCCACCCACAGCCATGTTCAGGATTATGTAGAACTGTGCATGGAACAAAAAACAAGAAGTTTTAAAAATTGTTTCTTAAACATGTACAAATATAGAGAGGAACTACACTCTCTCAAAACTATGTTTTACCTTAATATACAATACAATACTATACAATATAATGTTTGGTTTGGATTAGGTGTCTTTCATAAACATAATTTGTTTAATAGGTATTAAAAAATGACATCATGGTGCAGGAGTCAAACCCAAGACTTTTGCTTTCCACTGGTTTACCACAATGAGCTATCCTAGCTTCATAAAATGTTCTGTATAGTTATAACTTGCACACTTCTGTACCTCTTTGACCAAGGGTATAGCAAGGCCAAAATTTCAGGGGATGGCGGTGTAGGGCTCACAGTCCCCAACTGACACAGGCAGAGAACAATTTCTAATATTAAATGACTCTATAAGCTGTCTGGAGTTTATTTTAATGTTAATTAATGGCAGGGATTAAATACTCTTAAGTGCTATCACTTTGTTTAACATTATTTTATAAACTTACATCTAGCTCCTTCTTTCTCTAATTTCAAACATTTATATTGAGAATTTCGTAATTAATGGCATAAGTGGTAGCAGTGGTATAAGTGGTGGGTGGGCTCTGCCCCATTTAAATAGATTTTCTCCCTGGACTAAATTTACCCAACTCTCTCCTTTAGATTTATTTCGCTGCCCTCTTATATTTTCGAACAAAATATGTTTGAAAAAACTTCAAATAACTTTGAAAGGCAGCAAAATTTAAAAAATATATATCAAGCAAAGACCATTCTAAATCTCTTCTAGATACATCTACATTTTAAAATGTCTGAGGTAAGACCACTACAATTAGTTTCTAGTAGAGTATGATTTCCAAAAAAATATTCCAGACAAGGACCTCCCCCGATTGTGGCATCCACGAGCCAAACGTTTCCCGAAGAAGGGGCCCCCGGTATTCCTTAATCCTGGGGGAAAGGGAATAAGTCCCTCAAAACTATTTTTTAATTATTCACCCTTTATCCCCACCTCCTTTACAAAAATAAAGTTTTGCCCCCATGGATCAAACTTGAGTAGCTCTAGAGATGATTTCCTATTTCTCTAATAAAGTTAGAGTTTTATTAAATTTGTGCTTGGATAAAAGGCCGAGTCACCCCTGCCTACATAGTCCAAAATTGTACAGAATTCAAATAAAGACATTTCCAATTTGACCAAATGTATTGAAGACATTAACTTTTATATCTATGAGACACAGAGGTATTGAAAAGGGTGATCGATGGCAGGGTGGATGGATAGGGGGAGGAGGTGGTGGGAAGGGGTTTTAGCACTTTGTGCCTTGGTTAGTAGCCCAGATATTCCCACGACCCTGCCTAGAGTCAGATTCAATGTCAAGGAGACACTTTTTCGATACTTTATCCATAAAATAACACTAATAATATATTAAAATATTCAATCTTTACCACAGCCAAATATGTTTGTATTTTATAAAATGATCTTCCTACTAAAAACGAAAGTAGACAAGATTGTTTTGTTCATTTACTGGAATTCATAGTGTTAAATTACAAAAACCAAATTCAGCATCCAGGATAAGTAAACAGTTTAACCAACATAATAACTAAGCTAATTATCACTAGTCTACACTATACACTAAACTCACAAAACTAAAAGCATTCACACATCACACTATTTATAAGATGCCCTTATCTCCAGAGTGTCTGATCTCAACCGCCATTGTTTATATTTTCACAAACTATAACCAGTTGGGGGTGGGTAGCTTGACCCCTTCCCCTCTTTCTCTACTTATCCTATCCCCGCTCTCTGATTCTTCTTTCTTTGCCGATTCATTTGCGACGTGTTCTTGAACCACCATTCAAATAGTTTCAACATTAAAGATTTTGTTGTTTCCTAAACTCAGATACTTACCTGGTTCCATAGTTCTCCCCACATTCATTAATACTTCCTTTTTCCTTTGTTTTTTCTTATTTTGTCTTAATATCTCCAACTTTGTTGTCAGAATGAACACAATCACAAAATATTTTTGAAATGTATATAAATATTATAATGGCGGTGACAAGCTATATACTCTTATTTTATTGTTTTGTTTAAACTGTAAACAAGGCAGTTTTTTTGGTCAATTTTCTGGTGAAAGAGGGTGTTTGAGCCCCCAAAACCTCCCTTGAATTTGATTGTGTTTCTCATCTATATGAGTACCTTGCTAACACTCTCTTGTGTTCATCGTTGGATACCTTAAATAATGAATGGGAGTAACTGGGATAGCATTGGCTTGCTAAATCAACAGTCCTGATTTTAATTCACACATAATTAGAGTCATTTTTAAATTTATGTCTGAATTATTTCACAAATTCTCATAAGAATTGTTTTAAATGTTAATCATTCATTTTTACCACTGTTTTAGAATAGTGTTTGTGCTTTTTATCTAATTAAAGCTAGTCAATGAGGAATGTTAAGCTAAGAACACTTTTAACTTGTATGTGCTTTAGAAATACTGGTACAATTATAAAAAGGGACATTATTGTACACTTTGTGCCATGAGCAAGATCGTAACGAGACGTCCTTTCAAATATTGTCCACACATCTGAGACACTTTGCTGGTTAAGATCCCTGTAATATTGTCATCTCTGTATACAAAGATTTGCCATACTTATTGAACTTTACTACTAAAATTCTATAACTATGATAAATATGTGAGAATTTTTTTAGTTTCAAGAACTTATTAAATATTGTGGGAAAGTAATTTCTTAAAGTTTTATTTTTGACTTCTATCAATCATAAAATACTTTGTTATGAAACACTTTTGTTTTGTATAGCACCCTAGATTAAAACCGGCGTAGAAAAATGTAATATAATAGAATAAATAACACTGCAATTTTAAGTTAGCGACTATAGATTCAATATTAGATTTGGGTGAATTTTATAAAATTCAATTTGTTTAAACTAGTCAAATATTTTATAACCAGCTTCGGTGGCCGTGTGGTCTAGCGCACTACTCTCATAGTAGACTAGACTGCCACTTACGGGGAGATTGAGGTTCGAATCTTGATCGGGTGTAATGAGACTAGGTTTTAATAAATGGTTTTCCACTCTCCCTCCATGCAAATGCGAGTACACTTCCTATAAATATAGCCTCCCTCATCCCTAAAACTTCTAGCATAATTAGTACATAAAGTTCTTAAACATCTTGGGGATAAATTGTCTATCTTTATTATTAGTTGGTTTAACTTTAAATTTCCAATAAACGGTACACACTACAAAGCCATGACTCATATCCTTGAAGTATATCACCTGTTGGTCGAATGGAGCCATCTTGTAATTGCTGGCACCTCCCCAAGGATTCTCTTGTCCGTCCAACTGTCCCAGACCGTAGAAACCAGAGTCAGAGGGGTACACAGAGCCAATCTCCTCTCCGTCAACGGTGAACCTCATGTGATCTTTAAACAAACACATTGTCTAGAGTTTAGTTCATTCCTGATGTGTTAATAATGAATACCTAGCTATTTGGTTTAGATACTTTTGAATGATCAAATTATATGAATAAGTGTAAATAATTAAACTGGTATTTTTTGTTAATTACCTACCTTAATTTTAAAAGGTAGAAAATAACACTATTATTATTAATAATAATAGTACTGCATCTTACTACCCGTTCGGGTTATACGCACTCACGCTAATGTGTAATGGTAGGGTGATTGTGAGATGAAATGGAGGACCTACAGTTTAACGTGGGATCCGAACCACGGTGGAGGCCTGGCATTCCACACATTCACAAGATGTCTTGTCAGAGGTGAAGGAAGGGTTTGGTAATCAGATAAATCTGTGCCGGGACAGAGAATTGAACCCTGGACCTCAGCAAATAAGTCTGACACCTTATCCCTAGACCCCCAGGTCATCTAGAAAATAACAAACAAATTAAAAAGAAACACTACATAACTGAGAACATTATTTAAAATTAGGATTGGATACTCAGAATCTCGGAATCCTTAAGGTGCCATTTTAGAGGTAACAAAAAACAATATTTTCAGCAGGTTTGTGAAAATGCTAAATTTCTTATTAAGACCCTTCTACTTATGTGTGCTTTTTATTAAATTTTGGCACTTTCTTAATTTTTCCGGAAGGGGTCAATGGAAGGATGTCAGCCAACAGCCAGGATTCATATTCCTTTCTCAAGTAATCCTTGAATGGTCAAACATGGAGGTGGGGCTTCCATATAAAAAAAAGAGTGTGTTGTTTTGTACAAAGCGTGAGAAAAATCAAAAGGAATTGTGATTATAAGACGTACCCCATTTTTAGAGATGTTTAAATCGCACAAAAAGTGTGTCTTAGAATTGAGTATATATATTATCTATTTTTAAGAGACTTAACCATACAAAATTGTAAAAAAAAACAACCATTTTTTAAATGTAAATAAATAATTAAATAAATATTAGAAATAATCCTTCAAGAGTCTATATGCTTTTAGAACTAGAAATTCACTTTATAATGTGCTGCATCCATGTATATTCGTGCCCAGTTTTTTTTAGTTTAGTATTACTGACCAGGAGAGAACTGACATCCAGTTTGGTCGCCTGTATTTAGACTATTCACCACTCTGCACTCTGGTGGCACAAAGCATTGCCCAGGGTACAACTCTGGAGGTTGTTTACACATCGTACCCGCAACGAGATGATTTGATGATAGTGAATATGAAGTGGTGGAGCCAGGAGTGAGACTTAACCTAACTAAAACCTCAATTACCAAAACCTGGTGACCATTGGAATAATTCCCCCTAAGAGAAATATACCCGAAATACCAGCAGAGAATCCAACCTGGGACTACTAGGTTCGTAGCCAGGTGCACAGGGCCGAATAATTTTTCTATAGTTATTGTTGGAGGGAGAAGTCAACAAATAACTTGTAGAAGAAATCATGAGGGTGCTACAATCTATATTGAGTATCTGCCTTTCAGAATTTATTCATCACTACCCCATCAATCGCCAAGTGCATTGTGTTATTGTTGTCTAGTTTAGTTATATTTTTGCTAGATTTTTGAGGGCTTTGCTTAAAACATACTTAACACGTGCAAAATAAAAAAAAGTCATTTTATTTTTAGAGTGATGAGACTGAATAATAATAATAATAATAATAATAATAATAATGATGATGATATATATATATTATTATTATCATTATCATCATCATCATCATCATCATTATTATATATATATATATATATATCACCGTGTCTTACTACCCGTTCGGGTTATACGCTCTAAGTACTAATTACGCTAATGGATTAGGAATTGATAAGGTTGAATTAGAGGAAGTGATCCCGCATTTGCGTGGAGGGGGAGTGGAAAACCATTTAGGAAAAACCACCCCCAGTTCACCCAACCGAGATTTGAACCTCGATCTCCCCATCCTCGATTCGAACCTCGATCTCCCCATCCTCAACAGTCGAGCTCAACATGACAAGCACGTTAGCCAACTACGCCACCGAGGCGGGTGATGAGAATGAAGAACATAGGGAGGGAAAAGTTGGTGGGTTGGCTAAATGGGCTCTTGAGCACTAGTGTTCAATTTTAAATACTAGATGATAAAGTTTATAATTTTAAAATAGTATTTATGAAATAAAGTGCATTGAGCAAAAACCATTTGCAATAAATAAAATAATAGAATAGTAAGGAAATCCTAGAGCACAATTAAAAGTAAGAACACAAACACATATTTACACACACTTCAATATTTCTATGCTATTATAGCATCTTCCTCAGACAACTTAGTCTAACTACTACTTCCTGAGGAATATGCTATAATAGCATCGAAATGTTGAAGTGTATGTAAATATGTGTTAGTGTTCTTACTTTTATTTGTGATCTACCATTTTCCTAATATTCTATCATTTTATTTATTACAAAAACTTTATTATTTATAATAAAATAAGAAAAAAATGTTTTGAAGAATGGCTTAATATAGTACTATATCTAAAAAAACAAACAGTCCAAATAAAATACCATAACTGAACTAATGTGTTAAGAAATCGCTTACATTATTTGGTAAATAAAGTAGAACTTTGGTGCATAACACAATTATTCCTTCACACTACATACATACCTAACCACGCTGTTCCCTTAAGAGGTATGCAAGAAACTGTGCATATAGTTCCAAAAACAACAACTCTGTGTATTTTAATCCATTCTTACACGTTCCTATCCTTGCATACACCCTTTGCTTCAACAACATCAATACACTGAGTCATACATTATTTTCATTCTAAAAACTCTGAACGTTTCTCTTTTTCGCACATTTGTCTACATCATTCAGCCACGTCTTATATGGCTAACATCATCGTCGTCGTCATCATCATCATCATCATCATCATCATTAACAAATGTTGTGGTGACCTGGTGGTCTAGGGGTAAGGTGTCGGACTTCTATGCTGGCGGCCGGGGTTCAATCCTCAGTCCCGGCACAGATTTATCTGATTTCCAAACCCTTCCTTCACCTCTGACAAGACAGCTTGTGAATGTGGGGGATGCCAGGCCTCCTCCGTGGTTCGGATTCCACGTTAAACTGTAGGTCCTTCATTTCATCTCACAATCACGCTACCATTACACATTAGCGTTAAGTGCGTATAACCTGTACGGGTAGTAAGACGCGGTGCTAATAATAATAATAATAATAATAATAACTGTTTCCAGCCTGTGGTTGGATCAATTTAGTAAAATGCCTCCATCTTCCTTTATCCTTCCATCATTACTCCTTTAATTGCTTTCATTCTTCTCCTCTCACTTACATACTTTCAGTTATCTGCTTCTTTTATCTCTTTCTTGGCCTTCCTTGCAGTCTTTTTCCTAAATACTGCATTTCCATAATTTTCCTCTCTTTTTCTATCCTAATTACATGTCCATACCATCTCGGTCTTTCTTCCTCTACTATCTCATGGACTCCCTGTACCCCAACTCTTTCCCGGATAACTTTATTCCTAATCTTTTTTCTCCTCGTGACAGCTAACAACCCCTTCCTAAACTTTGCATAATTCCATGTTATCGCCAACTTGTCAACAGATGGCCCCTTCAGTTTTAACCTCAACTGCCCTTTATAGCTTTTGTAATCAGAGGCTAATATTGTACAGTTTATTTTAGTAATGAGTCTATAGTAGACCACATTACTAGTCTTGACCGTACCTACACCCATGATAGTACTTGCTGCACACAGTAGCATGACAGTAATCCAAAATCAACCCAAGTCATGTGAACAAATGTTACAAACTTATCTTTCTTTCACTTCAACCAGTAATATTGAAGGATGTAAACCTATCAGTTTGTTAATAAAAATAGTGAATATGTGGATATTAAAATACTTTGAATCCATTTCACCCGAACAACGTAGATGAGATCTGCATCGGTGCTCATGCAGACTAAATATCAAGCTGGTCTTGTTTGGATTGTCGGTGATGAGGTCATGATTCAAATCCATTCTGGCTATACTGGTGGTGGTTTTACCCTCGATTATTTTCCAATCTTCTTTTTCACAAATGCATGTAGATTTACTCTGAATTATGACGTTCTCTTCACTACCCTATTAGTATCAGTAAACTGTGTATTGCTTGTATCCATTCCTGTCGATCTCTCCAAACTTCTCCCTCAGCCACACGTCTCCAGTCCGTTCCTTTGGTTTCCATGTCATTCTGTACTTGGGCCATCCATCTTGTCCGTGGTCTTCCAATAAGTCTTTTACCCTTCTCTGTGCTCTGTAAGCCTTTCTTAGACGTTATGTCCTCCTCTATCTCGTTGCATGACCTAACAACAGCAATATTTTCCTCTGGAAACATTCGCCCCATCTCCAACCCTTTACCAGACGGGGACAGCAGTCAATGAGACGACGCCTAGTGTTGGGGGAAGAAGCGGCTTGTATCTCAACTGCCATATAAGATGTATGAATATTTAATTTTACTAATTTGTTAGGAATGATTAAGATAAAGCTTGGAGAAATTATACTCCCATTTGTGTTAAAGTTTTGTGGCAAACCATTTGGTAAAAAAACCTCTTTATACACATTATTGGGATTCAAGCCCATATCTCCTTCTCGATTGAATTCGAGTTTATTTCGAGACTACTCAACCATCAAAATGGGTTAGATGGTGCTAGATAACCATTTGCTTATTTTAGTTAGTAAACATGGATGAAGCAAATACAATTGATTTCCCTCTTTGGTAAAAAACAATGCTGTAAACTTACCTTTAGTCCACTCCGCTCGGTAGACATGGTAATCACTAGCATATCCTGCGTTGTTGTTCTTGCTTGCTGTGGCATGTCTAAATGCATCACTGCTTATAGATGGTCCCCAGTGAAGAGTAGTGGCCACCTGCTGCACACCAATATTGCCATTGTCCACAGTCAACTGTCTGTTTCCTCGACTCTCGATCATGTCAATCTCTCCTGAACGCGGCCAGTCGCCGTACACGCTGTCTTTGGGCATCATCCACATTGCTGCAATGATATTTACATGCACTCACAATTTTATATATATGTATATATAT
>CABFVZ010005383.1:0-11583 GCA_902151445.1 Timema monikensis | reverse complement strand
ACATGTAGCTCCAAATAATTATTTCTACTCTTGGAACTCCCTGTTATGAAAACAGACATGTAGATCCAAATAATTATTTCTACTCTTGGAACTCCCTGATATGAAAACATACGTGTAACTCCAAATAATTATTTATACTCTTCAAACTCTCCATTCTGAAAGCAGACATGTAGCTCCAAATTAATATTTATTTTCATATGAATCGATGTGGGACTAAAATGAATACTTTTCTCAATGTTTGAATCTAGAATTATTTTATGATTTGAATATGATTGTTAAGTGACATAGTTTTATGTGCTTGCTGTTAGTTTTGCAGGTCTATTTTCGAGTTTTGACTATTTTCATTGAAGATTTTACTTCCCATCGTCTCCAGAGGGTACTGATACATATTCTACTTGACATTATTCATACTCTGGTTAGGGTCAGAGCTAGAAATTAATTTTGTAGGAGGTTTTACCTTCAGTAGGTCATTGTGAAGTCACCCAAAAGGTGAATGCAAATATTTTTAAATATTAATTCCTTTCAAAACATAACCTGATATTTAAATTAGTTGGTGTAGTAGGTATTATATATTTTACAACTCTCTAAAAATCTATTATCCAGGCAAAGAGGAGGAATATTTTAAATTAGGAAAAGAAGAGGGGGTGGTGAGCCCCTCCAAACACCCCTATTGGCTACAGCTCTGACTATATAGTTATTAAGATAAGTTATTTCTTAGAAAACAATTGGCCAAATAAAACCTTGTATCTTTAACTATATGCACCAACTAATGTAAAAGTCCTAAACCTGCTCAAGTCAAACTCTTAAGCCTAGGACTTAGGTCTAGGGTTTAACTAACCCTCCAGTATTAATCTCTTCAATATTAGTTGACATTAAAATAACATGTAGGTATGATATGTGTTTTTAATGATTACTAATTTTATATAATGATATGAAACTAAAATTATTTTTAATCACTTTGAAAACAAATTTAAATTTCTTGAAGTAGGCTTAGTGAAAAGATTAGCTCTTAGTTTTTATCAGGTAATAGGATAATTGAAAAGCTTAGCTCAAAGTGTATTAATAGGATTAGTGAAAAGCTTAACTTAACTTGTATTATTAGGTTTAGTAAATGATTAGCTTAGTTTGTACTATTAGGTTTAGTGAAAAGCTTTACATAGTTTGTATTACAGTAGAGTCTTGATAATCCGACCTTCGGCTATCAGATATTCTGTTTAATCCAACATATCGACATGACGTGCAATTTACATTGTTGTGTAGGATGCGCATGCATATTATTTTGCCAATACCATTGTTTCTTTGTCGGTGCGTCACATACCTCCGTGGTTGTAGATGTGTTCGCCCGCCTTAGTGAATGTTTGCACTGTATTCGTTCATGATTGAGTTTTGCTTTTTCCAATAATATAATTTTACTGTGTGAGAAATACATCAAGTGAAAAGATAAGAAAAAGTATTTCTTTCAATTGAAGAAAAACTTCAAGCCTTAAAACGAATAATTACTAAAAAAAACCTATTTCATACCTATTCTGCACTTCTATTTACAGTAATTTGAATTTGTTTCTCTGCCCTTCACCTGTTTCTGTATCATCTGACAAACATTTCGGTAACCTGACCTCCTATTGTCCCGTTTAGGTCACATTATTGAGACTCTACTATATTATGTTCAGTGAAAAGCTTAACTCAAATTGTATTATTAGTTTTAGTGAAAGGGTTTGATTGATTTGTATGGGTGAATTTAATGAAAAGCTTAACTTAATATGTATGAATAGGTTTAGTGAAAAGCTAAACCTAATTTGTATGAATAGGTTTAGTGAAAAGCTTAGCTACTTTTAATTTGAAATAGTGTTCATTCAATTAATACTTTGTGATTTATTTTTAGATCAGTAAAAAGTAGGTACTAGTGAATAGTGAATTAAAATTATTTATCCTCAACTTTTATTAGAAAGCCTTGAAAAGAGTTAAAAATGGCATGCTTGAACTATTTTTACTCTAATGATGCTCACTTAAGCCATTTATGGATTTATCAATTCTAAAGTAAGTAATATTGTAGTTTGTAGTCTAATTCAACTAACTATTTATTTCTTTGTACTCAGTTCATGACTTTCTTGTTCTTAATATGCTAAGCATATATGTGTGTGTGTGTGTGTGTGTGTGTGTGTACATGCGCAATTTAATATAATTTTAATATAGTTATTTTAAATTACATTCATACTACAACCCATATTATTTATAATTTTTATTTAATCCTTGGTTTTATCTTGTACATTACTATAGCAGTTGATATTGTTATCTATTATTATTATTAGCACCGCGTCTTACTACCCGTTCGGGTTATATGCACTTACGCTAATGTGTAATGGTAGGGTGATTGTGAGATTAACGTGGAATCCGAACCACGGTGGAGGCCTGGAATTCCTCACATTCACAAGATGTCTTGTCAGAGGTGAAGGAAGGGTTTGGAAATCAATATTGTTATCTAATATTTATCCAATATCTCCTGTCAATATACAGCATTTATTCACGTTAATATACGCCTTAACTCTGTGAAATTTTATCCTTGGATATTGTTGGAATAAATCAATCAATTAGGTATATATTTAGTTAAACTATAGTCAATTTAATAAACTCTTCACTATCATAACTGGGTACATAGACTAAACATAATCTAATCTAATCTGGTTTTGCAGTGGTGGGAAGGTTGTGATTTGAATCCAGGCTAAATGTGCTGTGGATGCTTTTTTCTTAATTGCTTCCTACTATCCATCCATGCAAATATGGATCATAATAAATAGGCAATTTAGAAATATTATGTCACAATTGATCAGCTTTATCGGCTCAAGCTTTTTATGTGCAATGAACTTTAAAGATTATATAACCAGAACAATCAATTAGTTTGCTACAATATTCCGAGTGTGAATGTATGTGAATCCTACCACAGTGGCCGGCTGCCAAAGTTCATGGGTCCATCGGTCTTCCTCAAAGTCATCGAAGTTGTCGTAGAAGATCGTGTCTCCCACACAGTAGCCCCACCATGCGAACGTTCCGCTAACTTCTGTGATGCTGTCTTGGTCGCATCTCTTCTGTCGAGTGTGGTTAGTGGCAAGAGCCCCACTCAGTCCTAGTAGTAGCACCAGATAGAGTTTCATGGTGACAAGTACTGTGCAGAGAGAGATGTCGGGTTATATAGCGGCCAGGTGTCTTGCTGATAACGTACACTCCATCTCGGGGGAACAAATTACATATCTCACAAGATATAGGACTTTGGGTTGAGTGTTTCAGAGTCGTCTACAAATTACATATCTCACAAGCTATAAGACTTTGGGTTGAGTGTTTCAAAGTCGTCTACAATTTACATATCTCACAAGATACAGGACTTTGGGTTGAGTGTTACAGAGTCGTCTACAAATTACATATCTCACAAAATACAGGACTTTGGGTTGAGTGTTATCAGAGTCGTCTACAAATTACATATCTCACAAGATACAGGACTTTGGGTTGAGTGTTACAGAGTCGTCTACAAATTACATATCTCACAATATATAGGACTTTGGGTTGAGTGTTTCAGAGTCGTCTACAAATTACATATCTCACAAGATATGGGACTTTGGGTTGAGTGTTACAGAGTCGTCTACAAAATACATATCTCACAAGATATAGGACTTTGTGTTGAGTGTTTCAGAGCCGTCTACAAATTACATATCTCACAAGATGTAGGACTTTGGGTTGAGTGTTACAGAGTCGTCTACAAATTACATATTTCACAAGATACAGGACTTTGGGTTGAGTGTTTCAGAGTCGTCTACAAATTACATTATCTCACAAGATACAGGACTTTGGGTTGAGTGTTTCAGAGTCGTCTACAAATTACATATCTCACAAGATACAGGACTTTGGTTTGAGAATTACAGAGTCGTCTACAAATTACATATCTCACCAGATATAGGACTTTGGGTTGAGTGTTACAGAGTCGTCTACAAATTACATATCTCACAAGATACATGACTTTGGGTTGAGTGTTACAGAGTCGTCTACAAATTACATATCTCACAAGATATAGGACTTTGGGTTGAGTGTTACAGAGTCGTCTACAAATTACATATCTCACAAGATACAGGACTTTGGGTTGAGTGTTACAGAGTCATCTACAAATTACATATCTCACAAGATATAGGACTTTGGGTTGAGTGTTACAGAGTCGTCTACAAATTACATATCTCACAATGTACAGGACTTTGGGTTGAGTGTTACATAGTCGTCTACAAATTACATATCTCACAAGATACAGGACTTTGGGTTGAGTGTTTCAGAGTCGTCTACAAATTACATATCTCACAAGATACAGGACTTTGGTTTGAGTGTTACATAGTCGTCCACAAATTAATCTTAGTTCTAGTTTTGATATATTATAAATCTTAAAACATAATATTCTTTTAATACTTCTCAATTTCATGTTGTATAAAAAATATCACCAGTAACAACACATTCTTGTGTTTTGCTTGGATCACAAACTGATGATGCTTTGTTTACAAAGAAAACTCCATATTATAGGATTTATAAACGCGAGAGACTGCACAGGTATTAAAATAAACACGGATAATCATTTTAAAAGTAAATTTAATCTCCCATTGCATCAAACCCCAAATTAACACTGCCTTAACAAACTGGTTTATTAAGATTAATAATTAATGAGGTTTGCTGACTTAAAAGACCACAGCCACCCTTCAGAATTACCCAGAATTCTCAGAGGACTATTTCACATGTAACCAAAAAATAAAAGGTTTCTTCTACAAACACACAGATTAGTCACAAACTGGGATAACCTGTGCACAAATAACCAGAAAAATTAATCTGAAAACTACTTTATAAACAACTAAGCCTTTAGTAAAACATATTTTAGTTTTTATATTATGCTTACTTCATGAACTTATTGTAAAAATGTATTTGTATACAACATACCAAGTGATTAAAAGTAAAAAAAAAATTACGTGTTAAATATTTTGACATTCTAGATCTGAAAAATGGTATTGTTTGTAACACTAATAAGTTTCTGGCTGGAAACAATTCTAAAGTAAAAGTACATACATTTTGAGGATGATAAAGTGGTGTTAAGGTGAGGGGTGTGCTAGTGAGCCTGAGTTTAGGTGAGTATTTTGAGGATGATAAAGTGGTGTTAAGGTGAGGGGGGTGCTAGTGAGCCTGAGTTTAGGTGAGTATTTTGAAGTTTTTTTTATAGAATAAACATTTTTTGGCCAAAATAAATCAAATATTTCTTCTATAAAACATAGAGTTTAGTTTTCTGCACATGATAATCTCAACAATTCTTGATTATCTGTTCTAAGGGTGTCCTGAAAATTAGTGACAACCTCTTCTCTTTATTTAAAAAGTTTGTCACCAAATGCCACTATGCTCATGACAAGTATTCAACAACTGTTGATATCACCAGGTGAAGAAATCTAAACTCAATGTTTCTATAGAAGAAATATTTTATTTATTTTGGACAAAAAAATGTTTATTCTATTAAAACTTCAAATTAATGCACTAAACTCGCGCTCACTAGCAACCCAGTTTGTGTTTTCAACATTTAAAAATGCCATTTAGGTTGGCAGAAGGCGGAGGACATTACTTTAAAATTGAAATAAATTGAAAGGGGGGAAATAAATGAAGATAAACCCCACTAAATAGTTTCTAAAGGCAGGGTGGGGTGTTCTGAACAAAAAGGAGTCCTCTTGGAATAGCGTTTTTTTATACTTGGGTACTTTTTTTAGCACTGTGTCTTACTACCTGTTCAGGTTATATGCTAATGCACTAATTATACTAATGGTTTTAGGGATGAGGAAGGTTATATTTATAGGAAGTACACCCACATTTGCGTAAATGGTGAGTGGACAACCATTCAGGATAAACCTCCCTCAGCACATCCGACCGAGATATGAACCTCGATCTCCTCATCATGGACAGTCTAGTTTACTGTGAGATTGGTGCCCTAGACCATATGGCCACTGCTTCAGGGTTTGGGTTCTCTGATTACTTAATGTCAAATATATTTTAATAACACATTTCTCAAACTGGCCCTTTTACTTTCTTCACAGTCCCTCAAATTCCTAATCACGAAACTTATGTCCACTTTGGAAAATTATTTTACTGCCACATCACTCTTAGCCCATCATCTATAAAAGATGAGTAGGCCTGGTCTAGAACCTCTAACGGGTAACTCTCATATAAGACCGGGCTATTGGTGTTCAGATCCTGGTCGGGTATGTTGAAGATAACTTTTCCTAAATGTATTCCCACACAAATGCGGGTACACTTCCTCAAATTTCTACCTTCGTCATCTCTACTGCATTGGCGTAATTAATGTATGTGTATAAGCACGAATCGGTACCAAGACACACCAAAGACGGTCTATAGTATCAGTCACGTCATGAAGGGAAGATAGATTCTACGAAATATTCCAACCTGTGCCTCACTAGTTTTATATTATTTAATCCTTTTTATGAACAGGTCCGGTAAAAGCATGTTTTTTTTTTACCCGGGCGCCCCTTCCTTTATGACATTTTATAACTTCAAATAACTCTAACACTTGCGAATAACGCAGTTTTTACGCAAGAGTTCTGCAGTTTGGGGTTCAAAGTTGGGAAGCTAGTGTACCAACTGTATACAGCATAGTAATTCTAACAATGTCTCAAATCGTTCTAAAGCGTTAAATAAAATTGGTTCAATGATAAATATGTCTGAACAATTTATGCTTAAAAAAAGTGTTTCATATATATTTTTAAAACAACCTTAGTGGCACGAGCCTAATGTCCCAGGCGGCTGCCCGCTTTGCCCACCCCTTGTGGGGGCACTGTTTATGAAGATGACTGTATTATGAGAAATGTGTAAATACAACAAAATATTATTTTTGATCTCACAAGAATTTGTATACAAGTTAACCTAAAATATGAATAAGAAACCATGAAAAAATATTAATATATTCCGCGGCTCGAGGGCAACTCATGGGATGTTGCCAGGGCAAGCAAGGCTTGTCAGGACTGTACTAGTAAATTGTTTCCTTCCCCTCATTATCTGTTTGACCAACCACACACAAAATACTGTATTATACAAATGATTGCTTATAGAGTTTAAAGGGGAAGTTTGATACTGCCCTGCAAGACCCATAAGCCACCTCTAATGTAAATACATCAAAATATATTTCGAGGTTTTTTGTCAGACCAATAAGAAATTACCAATCTCTGGCTGAAGGAGAGATTTCAAAATAATTTCTATATTCAAATTGAACTTTTTATTAAAAAGAAGCATTACAAACTTACTTTCTTTCTGAATACATGCTGAATATATGTATGTATTTTTATATATCCAAAATAAAATAGTTTGAGTTCCTTTCATGATGTAAATACTGGAAACTCCAATAAAAATAAAAAGACTTACTCTAGTATCAACATTATTTTGAAATAAATTTAGTAGAAAAATTAGGTACTTATTTTCACTTACTCTATCACTTTATAACCCGCCTCGGTGGCATAGTTGGCTAACGCGCTTGTCGTGTTGAGCTCGACTTCTGAGGACGGTGAGATCGAGGTTCGAATCTCGGTCGGGTGAACTGAGGGTGGTTTTTTCTAAATGGTTTTCCACTCTCCCTCCACGCAAATGTGGGTTCACTTCCTCTAAATTCAAACTTCCCAATTCCTAATTCATTAGCGTAATTAGTACTTAAAGCGTATAACCCGAACGGGTAGTAAGACGCGGTGCTAACTATTATTATTATTGTTATCTATCACATTAGAAACTCGAAAGTTCACTATCACACTTACTAAAGAACGACACCCATCCCTATCTTAAGCTAGTTCTATCCAGTCCCCCTCATTACACCCTATATCATAATGTTATCCTTCCATTTGCATCTATATATTCCTAATGGTCTTGTCCCATTGGGTATGCCAGTTAATATTGTGAATGTGGTTTTAATTTCTTCCATTTGCGTTGAATGTCCTGCCCACCATAACTTGTGAGATTTGACTACCCTAACAATGCCTGGTGATGAGCACAATATATGTAACTCATTATTGTGTAACCACCTACATTATCCACTATCTACTTCTGCTTATGGGACAAAGATATTTTCCTAAGTATTTTGTTTTAGAACACCCAACATTTCTTCCTGTCATGAAGGTTTGAGGTAAGAGACCATGTTTTACAAACAGAAAAAACAACCGACAGTACTATGCTATAAGTTGAAAATACAAAGGCAAAATATCTTATTTTACAACACCTTTTAAAATAATATTTTGTATTAATATTAGTTACAGTAGAAGCACAGTAGTAAGGTAAGTGAGCACATAACAGTTACTATGTATTTAAACTACGTTCATATATTTATATATATAAACCCACAAGTTCTGTAACAATAACTTTTGACAAATCATATCGATGAGATAAAAAATCATATCATTAATGAGATAAAAATATATGCTCTAAATATTCTAAACCCACCCTCCTTTTGTGATTTCACCCTACTTGGCAACAAACACAGAAATTATTCTACTGTCAAGATTATTTTGAAATCATATTTTATAATATTTCCTAACCATGGTATTAATATAATCATTATTATTGGAACTCAACAAATGGTAGGCGTCCTTTGTTAAGAGGGTTATGTACTATGTCCTATGTGGAGAAACAAAAACTAAGAATATATATTCGATAAGTGGTTTCCTGTAAAGAAAGTAACATTTGTAGCACTTAAAAGGATAGCTATGTAGGTACTTATTTCATACAAGTTTGAAAGAGAGATAAGCTAAGTAGCTTGCCCCCTCTTACCTATCCAGCCATCACTCAAATATATGTCATCTTTGCTGTCACACTCTACGTTCCTTTAAACATCGAGAATAAAGTGATTGTGTTAGTAACACTAATAGTCAAGATACAAATATTGTTTATGTTAAGGGGTGTGATAAGTAGCGTTATTCAATAGCTCAATCTATTTTTAAAAATTAGCTGTAATCATTTTAACTATAATATGTAACCAACGGACCCCTTAACAAAGTTACAGGAAGTAAATTAAATATAACAATAATTTACAAAACAATATCCCTCTTTCTGCGTATAACTCGAACGGGTAGTAAGACGTGGTAATAATAATAATAATAATAATAATAATAATAATGATAATAATTAATAACTAATAATTAATAATAAATAATAATAATAATAAATAGCCCTCTTTAATTATTAATAATTAATTTTTTTTTCCGCAGTAGTGCCCATCTTTTTGGAATTCCGCTAATAGGGCGGTTTTTAATTTTGTGTTCAATATGTTCAGCTCACGTTCTGCTCTTTCAATATTTTTCGGCATGACGCGCTCAAAAGCTTAGACCAACAATAGCTTCTGGCGCCATTTTATTGTTGATAATTCAAAACATTTACAGCATTTTTTACACTCAGTGTCTCTATTTATTCAAGCAATTTTACAAACTTTCTAACTTTTTAAGTTTATAATAATATACTATGTATAAAAAAAAGGATATGTTCATATTTTTGGTAGGGGTCAGCAGTCCGAGCCCCCATATGACTGGGGCCCTACTGTACTGTGAACTAAACTGAAACATTAAGCTAATGGGTTAGGAATTGGGAAGGTTGAATTTATAGGAAGTGAACCCACATTTGCGTGGAGGGAGAGTGGAAAGCTGTTTAGGAAAAAACCCAGTTCACCCGACAGAGATTCGAACCTTGATCTCCCAGTCCTCGGCAGTATAGCTCAAGAAGAAACTAGTACGTTAGCTAATTACACCACCGAGGCGAGTTTATAAACATTAAATGGTAAATATTCTAAAGATTTTATCTCAGTGGTACTATTTTACATTCCGAAGTTATTTTTGTTTATTAAGTGAGCTTCTGGGACACTAATAAGATATACCTGAAATTTATGTTTGGATAGGCCTACATTTGTTAAATGAATTAGAGTATTTTGAATTCATCGAAGCTGTTTTCCATGGAGTAATTTGAGTAGTTGTGTATGTTTTTGTTTTATGAAAAAATAAGTTTAAACATTTACACATTTGAGCAATATTTCAAGAATATGAAAGTGGATACAATATCGCTACTGTCACATACATTTAACAAACAAGTGTTACTTTTTAACTTTACGTCTATAATTTAAGGAGACTTAGTCAAAACTATTAGAGTAATTTTTGAAAATATATGAATAATAAAATAAAAATTTGTGTTTAGTTTTCTAGGAAAATAAATTACTCCTAACTTGTATGTTTATGAGTTAATATTTACAGATGATAAAAATTTAAGAAAGTACTGTGAAAAACACAAGATTTAACATGGTTTATGTCTGTGACTATTAATAAACAATTTAAACTACCAATAAAAATAATATAGTCAGAAAATGCACGAGATTACTCGGTCAGTAAGTTGTTCACTCTCACCTGCTGTAAAGGAATGTAAATCTCATAATATACAAAACAATAGTTTCACAGATTGTTATTTATAGTTGTGGTTTCTTACCTTATATCATTGTGGTCCAACTGGTGGCCCGCGGGCCAAATTCGGCCCTCACAGTATCATGGAGGAAAATTAAACTGAAACTCTTGGAGGTAGATGAAAAAATTTAATGATTCAAATAAAGATATTTATTTAGAATGGTAATGATTGCACTTGATACGAAATTATTTTATTAGTAAAAATATGTAAAGCTATAAATTTATAATGTGAAGTTATTTTGTGAAAGTGTGTGTGCGTGCATCTTTCATGACACATTTTAAAGAGATTAGTAAACTTTTTTTTTCATTAAAATTCAAAAGATTACATCAACAAAAATATATATTTGTTTTATAGAGTATTGAAAGCAATAATTGTTTATTAAGTGTTGTTTGTAGGCCTGTATTAAGTTGATGGTATTACATTAATATATATGTGGCCCACGGTAGAAAGTGATGATAAGATTTGGTCCTTGTGATGAAAAACATTGGACCACCTTGTCTCACAACACAAGAATAAATTTAGAACGTGGAAAAACAAAACACTTATTAAAATGTTTGGTACAAAAAGGAAGGAAGATAATGGATAACTTAGGAGGTTACATAATAATGAGCTCCATCATCATTATCATCATCATCACTCATTACCAGACATTGTTAGGGTAATGAAATCTTGCTGGTTATGATGGGCAGAACATGCAGCGGGGATGAAATAAAATAAAGCCACGTTAAAGATAGAGACTGGTAGACCCAATGGGAAGAGACTAGAGACTAGAGAGAGAGATAGAGTGTAATGAGGGGGGCTGGATAGAACTAGCTCAAGAGAGAGAGATAGGGTGTAATGAGGGGGCTGGATAGAACTAGCTCAAGAGAGAGAGATAGAGTGTAATGAGGGGCTGGATAGAACTAGCTCAAGAGAGAGAGATAGAGTGTAATGAGGTGGACTGGATAGAACTAGCTCAAGAGAGAGAGATAGAGTGTAATGAGGGGACTGGATAAAACTAGCTCAAGAGAGAGAGATAGCTGGCATACTTTTGTGAAATTAGGTAAACATAGTTGTTTGATAGAAACATTCATAAGAACAGTAGCGTAACCACGG
>CABFVZ010005382.1:0-32093 GCA_902151445.1 Timema monikensis | reverse complement strand
CAAAGACTAATCTCCTAAGAGAGTAGCGCGTTAGACCATGCAGCAACTATAGCAGTTTTTAATATAGTTATGTACCAATTCGTAGTGAGCCAATTGTATATATTTGTGGTATTAAAACCAGCCATAATATCCCTGTGATTGTTATTAGAGGGAAAATATTATGTTTTTGTTTCGGTTGTTTAGAAATTAGTCTTCCCTAATATTCATGACAGAAATAAATTTGGAAACCAATCTTTAAGTGGAGGCACTTAATTAATTAGATAAATTATATGATTCAAAACATTTCATATTTGAAGTTGGTAATCAAGAGAACCCTTTGATCAAGTATTTTTATAGACATTACATTCAGGCCAAATCGGCAAGTTCTATTTATTGAAATAAATAATAATAAATATATGTGGGAATTTGATAATTATGTTTCACTTTGAATGCTTGTCATTTTATCATGAATTATTCTATTCAAAGTATCCAAACTTCAATATAGTTAATGCGCCATGCACGAACATACATCAGGCATAAATGTAAACATATATACCTTGCCTTCCTTCTTAATTTGATCAAAGGTGATTAATACCGGTGCTCTGGGATTTAACGTCTCATCCCCTTCAACTTCAGTCTTAATTCCAGACGCCATGTTTGAAGCATCAAACTGAGAAAATATTAAAATACACGATTTAAAGTTAGATAAATCTATTAAGGTTTGTATTAAATTGATTACCAAAACTGAAAACTATTGAACCATAAACTAAATTAATATTAGAGGTGTTGGTACATCCAATTATCATGCATTTTAGATTTTAAAAAATCAACTAAATATTCCTATTTTGTGTACCATTCACGTTTATAAATTACTGTACAGTGAATAGTTGAGACCTATTTTATCTATATTTTTAAATTTAATTTACTAGCACATCATAGATTAGTTTAGCATTATTATTAAAAAGTCATAAATATTCATATAAACCAGTTGCCTTGTTATTTCCCTGTTGTCATCAAAATCATATTTAAAAGGTTTTAATACTTTGATCATCTACATCAAGTTAAATCACTTGTAGAAATTAAATTTACTACAAAGTAAAGTTAATTGTGGTCGATATTGAGGGTTTTTAAACTTTTGTAAAGACGGTATATTTTGTTTGGTGTTTAGTGTAATTTCTACAAATAGTAGTAGGGTGGCCGAGGTAATAGGCCTAATATATGATTTATTTCAATATCTGGATATTAAAAAAAAAGGCATAACCGATAATAGGATGGATAAAGTTTACTACACACAGAGTAAAGAGACAAATTCTCTAATTAATGTGTCTTCAATATTGGCGTGTTAGGTAATAAGAAACAATATTTGACATTCAAAGCTACTATACTCACTCTTCTTGAAATCAAGCACAATTTATAAGTCTGGTTTATTACTATTGTCTGAAAAACTAAATGATAACATGTTTCGATTCAATCCATTTCATTGTAAACTAAAAAAAGATATCGTGGCAAAGATATTCACGTTTCCATTTTTACGTAGACACTCATAGGCTGGGCACTCGATAGGGACAAGGTGAGACCAAATTAATTTCGGAGTCATTCCCTAGAGCGTTGTTGTCGTCGATTGATGTTTTGATTCTTGAATTTTCTTAATTCAAAAATTCTGGTTTGTTAGACAACAACGTTTCGAAACTTCCCTATATATGCAAACACTTACCACTATTAATTAATCATGGTTGTAGTGGTAGAGTAAAGATATCCCAATAATTTATAAGGTTATGATGAAACTGTATTGAATTGATCTCTATAAGATAACTAGATGAACATTTGTGGCTAAAGTTTTCGATCTGACATCTACACGCGTTTGTGAAAGAGAGAACAACCCTTTGGGTATCTCTTTCTCGCTTACACACATACAATTCGGCATTTTGACATAGTTCGCTAATTTGTATGAATATATCAATATATGATTAGTTAAATGAAATAAATGTGTTGATAAAAAGTTTGAAGAACATAATTAAATACAGCACTCGTTACTTATTTCTTTAAATAAGTCTATACAAGCTAATATAATCATACTTCCCTTCCTACAATCCTATAAACTAAATGATTGAACAGAACAAAATGAAAAGAAAGCTGTTTAGGAGAAAATGGAAAAAATATATACTTTATCATTTTCATATGTTAAATCAGATTTAGATGTTTCAAAATTGTTAATAGCAAATTGAAGCCAAATTCCAAAGACACACAAAAAAGAACTCCATTAACATTTAAACAAAGGAAATAATGTAAAGTGAACCTATAAAAGTAGGTATCAGTTTATTTCTAGAGTACATTAATATATTCCAATAACTTTGACACGGGAAACGAACCCAGAATTTTTTTCTTTCCATACCAATGTACTTCCACCGATCAACTCCTGGTATGCCTTGTTTTGGGTGTCAACCGAGGTTGTTCTGGGGCAAAGTGCTCACCTCAGCACCCAATGTTCTTGGGGTCAAACCCAGCCAAAATCAACGGATTTTTATTGAGCGATAAAAATCCGTAACACAATTTCCATCGGAGTCAAAGTATAAACATTGGTTCCATATCAATTATTGTGACAGGTAAAACAATCCTGGCAGGTATGTGAAAATACTTTTCCTGGCAAAATTGATACACCATTTAGCTCTCGCTCATAGAAATTATTGTGTCCTGATATAATCAGTCGGTTCAGAAAGTGAACGTTGAATACCTCAAATAAATAAATAAAAAAACTATCCTATTTGGGGGCCACCAACATCTACAACAAATAGGCTTAATAAACCAACAACTGATATGAAATTTCCCTTAGATAATATAAGAACCAAGATGGTTCAGTGATAGAGCACACCTAGGCAAAACTAAACGCCGCGGTTTCAATATTCGTGTTCCAAGCTATTATTTTAAATTTTGATTGAATTGGATTCAACTATAAGGATCAAGCCTATGAAAAAACATTAAAAATCTGTTTGCAATACACATTAGTTAAAAAAAGGATGTGATACTTCATAAGGATTCAAGCCCTGATTCTTTCACTTAGCGCATAAATTCTTTTTCTGGAAATTGAGTAATTAATAGGAAAAATTAATCAATTATTCATCAAGGAAATCAATAATTTCCTCTGCTATCATGTTAACCAGCTTATTTTATTGTTTATTACCTCACACATATAATGTAGGTTGTAAATAGTGTTGTGTTGCAAAACAAGTAATACAATTTAATATTCTCACAAATACATTTAAATGTTAAATATTGCTAACATAATTATATGATTAAAAAACCTCCATGATATCAGGTCATACCGACCAATCGTCTGTCATCTCTTGGCGAAGGTCATGTCAGCTCATGTTGATAAATGGTATCATGTGGTTTGCATCACGAATCCTCCAACCATTAATCTGAGTTTTCTAGACCAGAACCACTACATTTTTATTCTCGTAGCTCCTCAGTTGTCCTCACGACCCTGAGTTTTATCCCGTTTCAGATCCACTGCTTTACAATAAATATTGAAGTGACGGGGATGGAAGCCAGGAACTCTGATCACTAGACCACACGTCACAACCGTGAGCTAGATTTCTATGTTTATTTTATTTTATATGGTTTTGTTGGACCTACGTGGCTGAAAGAACTCACCAAGCAAACGCTTTCCAACGAATTAGTAAACATTAAGAAATAATTCTGACACATTAATATATATATATTTTGGAGGAAGTTTCTCTTCCCGTCTTCGGACCATGTGGATTGTGATCCCGGGACTTGTATTAGAGGGCAGCCACAGTGCCCAGGATACCGGGTTCGAGTATGTAGGAGTCATGAAAGGTATAAATCGAGTCAACAATTTAAATATTCCTGACTAAACTAGTTTTCTCACGAGTGCTAACGTCGAAGTTTCTATATATAAAATTTTTAAGGAACAATTGACTTTGATAATTGGAGGTCCAAGTACCTAATTTTCTGCTAGTCAACAAATTGCGTGAGTGCGAGCGCTGAGAAGGTGGATCCTTACGTATTTTAGAATTAGCAGACATGTTTTTTCAGGTCTGATACAATCGTAAATTACTCTTTTATGCTGTTTGTCGTGGGCAGTGAACAAGATGGAAGCCGCATAAAAGATTTAGTAACTATGGTAAAACTGGGTACCCGTCATTTGGCCTAAAAGGCATTTGGCCTAAAGTGTAGGCTAAACGCCTTTAGGCCAAATGCCTTTAGGCCAAATGCCTCTCACGAGTGCTAACGTCGAAGTTTCTATATATAAAATTTTTAAGGAACAATTGACTTTGATAATTGGAGGTCCAAGTACCTAATTTTTACGAGTCAACAAATTGCGTGAGTGCGAGCGTTGAGAAGGTGGATACTTGCGTGTGTTAGAATTAGCAGACTGGTTTTTTCAGGTCTGATACAATCGTAAATTACTCTTTCATGCTGTTTGTCGTGGGCAGTGAACAAGATGGAATCCACGTAAAAGATTTAGTAACAATGGTAAAGCTCATTGAAGTAACCAGAAATAAGCTTCTATTCGTGAAATACGGGGAGATACTTTTTGTTTTAAAGGCACTAGTTAAATTAAATTCACTGAAAAGTAATAAATTATGAACAAAACATATATTGTGCTTAAAATAAAGTTTTGTTTATTTGTTTAAAACTGTTATTTTTAGATGTTTTTTGGGTTAAATTTTCACAGAAACTAAAATTTGTAGGACTTTCTAAAATAACAGTTATATTTCAAACTTTGGTTTTTAAATGTGTTTGGATTTTTATAGTTTTCAGAGAAACTAAAGTTTGTGGGCCTTTCACTATGCCATTATATATTTAATTATCGTGTGTAAGTAATTTTAGTTCAACATCAGCTTTCTAGCTATTGGCCCCATAGTTTATTAACCATCTGTGGCAAATGTGTTAGTTCGAATCCCAGTCAGGTTGAATCTTAAAACAATTATTGTTTCCAGCCTTGGCCAGTTTCTATACAGGTAATATATTTTTCACTGCCACCTTGTTAGGCTTTTCATAGCTTCATATGTATTATAATATAACTTAAGACTAAGACAAGCACAACATCCAGGCCTCGGCTATTAATTTATCACTGTGAAAGTGTAAACCGACGTTTCACCAATGATCAATTTTTCGGCAATGCCGAGAATCGAATCCAGGACCATTAGCTCAGTAGACAAACATGCTACCTACTGAGCTAATGTTTCGGATCCTAGATAAAATCTATTTAGTTTCAACTTTATATAAATTGAGAGCGTTTCGGAAATCCTGAATTTTCTATAAAAAAATATAGTCCTAAGTATAAATTTAAGCATTTACTCAAACATTGGAATGGTGTTTTTGAAACACATTTTAAATTTTAGAAAGGAGATAATATATCGTTTGTAAATCAATCAGTGTATAATGAAAATATGCTAAAAAATTATAAATCATTAAGGGTTATATTATACATTAAGGCGATTGGCCATTTTCATTTGGCGTGGAAATGCAGAGTCATGGGAACAAACGGTTATCTTCAAGATTTTGTGTTGTTTTTCAATTTTATTTTCTGAAACTGATTGTTCAAGAATAGAGACATGTTGATTAAGTTATAATTTTTATATACACACCTCCTCTATAATTTTAACAGTATCAAATATCAATAATTTTGACATTTTTCATTAGAAAATGGCTAGCTGCATAACAAAAAATAACAAAGTGTAACACCTTATAAACATTGATATATTATATTAAAAGAGGTGTTGAAAATATTAACATACACATTTCACTCGTTCTCGAGAAAAACTGATAATTCCAAACTTAAGATATTTCCGCAAGACCTGTCTGGTAGCTAGCGTCATTTAAATTTTCCGTGATCCATCTATTCTGTTGGTGCGGAAGTATATTTTGGTCAATTGAAAAGTAACGCCAAGCCTTTCACCCTCCTGCCCACCATCCCACAAAATAGTTTTAGGCTTGCATTTGAAAGGGCCAAAGGACTTTGACAACTTTTAAATTTTACATAATGTTAGGGTAATTTTACATGAGAGCCTTTGTAACATGGATAAATACATTACAGTTGAAAACATATTATATTTAAGATATTTAGCTTATGATAAATGGTTTAATAATTTGATAATGTAAAACAAAAATTAAAGTTATTCACTCATTATTGTAATATTGATCACTGTTACTGATGCATTTTATTACATATAAAAGTAATTGAAACAATATTATATCCAAGGAATTAATTTTAGAAAAAGTTATTTTAAAATGGTGAAAAATTAATAAAGAGATATAGAAATTATAAAAATTGTAATTTACTGATTGAAGATTCTAATAGAAATCCCTTTCTCCTTTAAGTTGTGATCATGCGTGAGCATCCTTCATTTTACGACTAGTTTCAATATAGGGATCAAGTTTAGAATCTCAGTCCGGTGTACTGAAAGTGGTTTTTCCAAAATGGTTTCCAACTCTTCCTGCCACACAAGTGCGGGTGCACTTACGCTAAATATAACATTTGTAATCCCTAAAACTATTAGTATAACTAGTCTATAAGTATATAACCTGAATATGTAATAAGACATTCTAAAAAAAAAAATTAATTGGTTCAAAAAATGCAAGTTAAACACCTTAAATAAATCATATGTTAACAAAAAAAGAGACACATTTAATTTATTTTTTTACTATATAAATTTGACTCAAGCAATGAGGAAATATTTTTTCCTCGTGCTTCCGAACAAAAGACGGAGGAGGAAAATATAGAATAAACCTCTTACATGTCCGTGTCTGTCATCAGCTACGTGATTGGCTGGTTCTACCCTCTACTCGACAATTCAAGACGTTTGAAATGACAGGACAACTTTCCACTTCACTATAAAATTGTTTGTTGCTGGCAGTCGGCAGAACTACACATAGTGTCCCAGTGCGAAAAGGAACTTATTTTGTGTGTGAACATTAAGTAAGACCTGTTAAAAATATAAATAAAGTTGGATGGAGTAGAGCTGAAAAAGGAACAGAATGTAAAACATCTTGGCAGCATGATTGAGGAGAAAGGTGGAAGTAAAGAGGATCTAATAAGAAGAGGACATCAGGGAGAGTTGTTCTATAGGTGTGTAAGAGAGACAAGGAGAGCATGTCACCAGGAGAAACAAGGACATTGAATGTAAGAGAGACAAGGATAGCATGTCACCAGGAGAAACAAGGACATTGAATGTAAGAGACAAGGAGAGCATGTCACCAGGAGAAACAAGGACAGTGAATGTAAGAGAGACAAGGATAGCATGTCACCAGGAGAAACAAGGACATTGAATGTAAGAGACAAGGAGAGCATGTTAGCTGTCACCAGGAGAAACAGGAGTACATGAGATAGTAGAGATGAGAGGAGAAGACTGGAAGCAATTAAAGAAGAAAGAATGGTTGAAGAATAGAGGAAGAGCGTTTTACTTAAGTGACACAGCCACAGGTAGAAAACAGTTAATTATTTCCATGATTAATAATAATGTTGTGAACATTAAATGAACGTTAATTTGACTTAGAATGTTTAAGTAGCTAGACAAGAATAATTATATTTATTTGTGAACTTAATAACTTAATAAAGTTATGTTAGCAGTATATTTTATATATATAGGGATTTAGGAGGAATGGGGTGGAGGTGGGGGTGGGGGGTGAAGGATATCAACTCTGGAAAAGTCAAGAGAATTTAGAAATGTAGTTTGGCTGGACATCTTGAACTAGGTTTTGATTGATATTTAAAACATTTCACATTCACTTTAAATTAAAAATTTTATTTCACAAAACAATGAATTAATAATTTGACAATTTTGCTTCAAACATATTATTATTAATAGCATTATCCACTTTACATGAATGCAAGTTCTAATATAATAAATAAAACTAAAAATATGTCGTCCACACAGAAATAAATCACACAGGGGAAAATAAATTATGTTTAGTGATAACGGTTTTTCTTTGTCAACGTCACTTCAATTGTTTCTCTCTCTATCTCTCTCAACTGTTATTTTAACATTCATAACATTAATGTCTCAATCACTGACCNCCCCCCCCCCCCCTCAACATGTTCGGCCGTGCCGCAGCTTCTAAAATAAGTGACTCGACTAATCAAACAACACTGCAAACTACTGTCTATATAAAACACTAATGAAACTATTTAAAAACTTAAAATTAATTATATAAAGGGTATGAATAATTGTTCATTTCAACGGTCATTTTCACTAGTGCGCGATAATAGTTTCATAACAGCTGGTTTTATGACTAAACCGGGTGTAACAACCCGCCAGTATTCACAAAATTTAACACCTTAAGTAAAGTGAAGCCTATCTCGAGGCCAGTACAATGTAGGCTGTATCCGAATAGTCCAAGGATCCGTGAGATGCAGTCTTGATGAATTCACACTCGCCACGCACTTCCCAAACGAAAACTGCATCAAACTATTCGAACGCTGACGACCTTTCTACATCCCTGGGTCCGTAATGCTGCTTTCACATTCTAGGAGTTAATACTCTGTTTATAGTATTTTAAAATAGAACGTGCAATTATTTGGCATACTTAAAGATTTTTGGTGATTTCTTTTCGCGCAAAATTTCAAAAATATCAACACATGCGTCATAAAGTTGAAGTGGCGGCGAAAACAAAATAATTGACAGTCAAATAAGATAATAATAGAACAGTTGCCAGTCACTCTCTGCACCAAGGGCTGAATGAGGACTTTTCGATGCGTGGCTTCCATCCTTGGATCCAAGGAAGTGAGAGGGATGCATCGGCATCCTTCGTTGACTATTCGGACAGATCAACACTTGAGCACGTGATTTACAATGCAACTCTCAAGGATACGTATCAAGGCGACAGCGCATAAATAGACTATTCGGATACAGCCATGGTCGATCGAGCTGAATAGAACTTTTCGGTTTCAGAAAATTTTGAATTCAACTTCAAATAAACCAGTTCCCTTCCTACCCCTCCCCTTACACCTCATAAAAAACTTAATCTTCCCTCAGAGTGGAAGGACTTAATTGGATACATACGACCAAGATATCTAGGACAGCTCACAACTCACAGAACATTCTGATCTTCTGCCTTGCGACTCAGAAGAGCACCCTCGTGAATCACGCAGTAACCACCTTTCCCTCCGTACTAGGGACAACCTCACATCTCGACGCTCCCCGGTGTTTCCCACAATAACCGGCCGCCCGAACCTTATTGGGGCAATCTTCGGCCTTGCACATCGATGCAGTCCCCCCGTGCTTGATACAGTAGCCGCCTTTCACGCGGTATTTTGAACAACCCTCCGTTTTGCATCTCAGCACAGTTCCACCGTGGGCGACACAATAACCACCCACACGGGCCTGCTTCGGACAACCTTCGGCCTTGCATTTCGAAACGGTGCCCCCGTGCGCCACGCAATAACCGCCTTTCACACGGTACTTTGAGCAACCCTCCGCTTTACATCGTGATACAGTCCCACCGTGCATTATACAGTAACCGCCTTCGACGCGGTATTTCGGGCAGCCTTCCGCTTTGCACTTGGGCACCCCTCCGTGCGACACGCAAAAACCCCCTTCCCGGCCCTTCTTGGGGCAACCTTCGGCTTTGCACTTTGATATGGAACCCCCATGCATGATACAGTAACCGCCTTTCACGCGATACTTTGAGCAACCTTCTACATTGCATCTCGAGACCCCGCCGTGAGACACGCAGTAACCACCCCCGCGTGCCTGCTTGTGGCTAATCTTCTGTCTTGCACCTCGATACAACCCCCCCATGCATGATACATAAACCACCCTCGACACGATATTTTGAGCAACCTTCTACATTGCATCTCGGCACCCCACCGTGCGATACACAATAACCACCGACGCGGGCTGGCTTGGGACAATCTTCTACTTTGCAGGTCGACACGATCCCTCCATGCATGATACATAAACCACCCTTAACACGGTATTTAGAGCAGCCTTCTACACTGCATCTGGGCACCCCACCGTGAGAAACGCAATAGCCACCCACTCGTGCCTGCTTGTTACAATCTTCTACTTTACAACTCGATACAGTCCCGCCGTGTGTGATACAGTAACCACCTTTCACACGGTACTTTGTGCACCCTTCTATGTTGCACCTCGGTACGCCCCCGTGCGACACGCAGAACCCGCCTACGCGGGCCGGCTTGGTACACTCTTCTACTTTGCATCTTGACGCAGTCCCCCCATGCATTATACAGAAGCCACCTTCGACGCGGTACTTGTAGCAGCCTTCTACGTTGCATCTTGGCGCTCCCCCGTGAGACACACAATAACCGCCGACGCGGCCCTTCTTGGGACAATCTCTGGCTTTACATTTTTGATTGGCTCTTGAGTGCTTACCGCGGTTATCCTCTTCTAAAACGTGTTTAGAGTATTCTTGCGACATACACTCTGAGGGACTATAGAGGCCACGATGTTGTTCGCAAAAACCTTGCGCCACCTCGTTTTTAGAACAATTGTCTGCCTTGCATTTCAATAAAGTCATTATATCTGTTGTGTAGTATCCATCGTTTAGGTTATATTTCCGACAATATTTCGGCTTTGAAGTTTTCTTGCAGAGCTTTTCGTGGATTTGAGGGCAGCCATAACTATCTTTTTTTAATATATTTAGACTCGACTCGTTCAAATATGACCATAGTTGATCCTCTTCTTTAACCTGAAATACACAAGAATACACATTAATACAGATATAGTAGTCCCTCGTTGAGTCGAGTTGGATGGAGTCCCAGGACTATCTCGAACTACCGGAAACTTGAACTTTATCGATTGACATGGGTGAAATTAGCATTATAACTGGGCTGAATCATATATTTCTTGAATCCAAATTTGAATCTTTGAGGTGGAATAGAAGGGGACATGAGAGAAGGCCTGTGTTTTTGTATTTTTTATGGCAAAACATTTTCTTGTGTCAACTAAATCAAATCTTGCTCTAGTAGAAAACTTATAGAGTTTAATTTTATTCACACGTTGATATCAACAGTTGTTGAATATCTGTCATGAGCAAAGCGACATTAGATGAGAAAACTTTTTAAATGAAGATAAAAAGTTGTCATTAAATTTTAGGACACCCTCTCGACAGATATTCAAGAAATTTTGAGGTCACCATGTGAAGAAAATTAAACTCTTTGTTTTTACTGGAGAGATATTTTAATTACTTTGGCAAAAAAAAAACTGCCTTTTTTTTTCCTAGCACCCACTTCCATCTCACCTTAGAGATGTACAATTTAGTTTGGTTAAGAATTATTATATATATATTTATAATGCTTTGGTGCAATTGACAAATGATATTTGGTTTGTTACGTCATAAACAACAAAGATGAAACATTTCAAGTCAGTTAATTATATATTGGTGACCTGGCGGTCTAGGGGTAAGGTGTCAGACTTCTGTGGTGGGGGGTGTGGGGTTCAATATTCGGTCCTGGCACAGATTTATCTGATTGCCAAACCCTTCCATCACCTCTGACAAGACTTGTATTAATGACAACTTGTAAATGTGGGGAATACCAGACCTTCCACCGTTGGTTCGGATCCCACGTTAAACTGTAGGTCCTCCATTTCATCTCACAATCACCCTACCATTACACATTAGCGTAAGTGTGTGTAACCCAAACGGATAGTAAGACGCGGTGATAATAATAATAGTTAATTATATTAATACAATTTTCCCCTTGTTTTTAACTGATTATATGACTCTTCCAACTAGACGAGTCTATATAATTTCTTTCAACAAATTGCTTAACATTTTTATATCAAGTCGAGTTTTTTTTATAACCGCGTCATACTACCCGTTCGGATTATACGCATAAGTACTAGCAACACTAATGGTTTTAGGAATCAAGGAGGTTTAATTGAGAAGAAGTACACCTGCATTTGCGTGGAAAACAATTTTAAACAAAATAGATAGAAAATAACACCCCCAGTGCACCCACCATGATGGAACCCCGATCAACCTGTCTCAGGCAGTCTAATCCAACACAACATTAGTCCACGCCGCCATCGAAGCGGGTTAAGTCTAGATCTTCATGATTATTGTATTTGAGATATTTTTTGATTTTTTTTTTCTCTACGGATCTCGAATCTCTCAAATAACAGAGGATTTGAGGGTCCTTTTTCTAATTCACAGACTCAAAAGTATGTCCCGCCCATCTACCCTTCCTCTCCCCCCAAACACATTTTTTATATCAATCTATCTTATCAATGATAATATTAAGTTTTAAAATTTAAAAACCTTTTTTTATTTGTATTAAAATAGTTTACTAGGAACTATAAAATTATAAAATATATTACACATCTAAAAATACAAAATTTACTGATTTAATGATTATTATATTATATATTTTGAATAAAACAACATTATCCCAGATTTTTTGTTGTCATTTACCAAATTCCCAACATATTCCCGTTTTTTCCCGACCACTTCAAATTCCCGGCTAATTCCAGTTTTCCTGGAAGGTAGACACCCTGTTATTATTAGTATTACTACTAAGGTTTAAAAGCATGTCCACTCATAAAGGTCATTAGCGTCGTTCAGAAATAATTATTATTTTCACCATATAATCTCCTATAACGAGAACAAAAAATGAATAAAATGCTTGCTTATAAAAACAGCTTTTAAACCAAAATATATGGCCAATGTAAAACAAACTGACAACGTTTAAAATAAGTTTCAATACGAGACAATTCCATTTGAAAAAAATCCTTAAGAGTTAAACTCAAATGGAGTGGAGTGATATTACCGTTAAAAAAACAACACAGGTGTATACACACTGTTAAAAAGACAAAACAAACACATTAAAATATAACGCATTAAAAGGGCAAAACCAACATATTAAATTTTAACACGAAAAAAGGCAAAACCTACATATTAAATTTTAACACGTTAAAAGGGCAAAACCAACATATTTGAAAAAATCAAAACAAACATATTAACTTTGTTTTTAGTAAAGTATAGCTTTAAAAGGTATGTTATGGATTCCCCCATGAAGTTATATTTGTTTGAAAATAGTACTTCAATAATTCGGACTAATCGGGGATCGACCCAGTCCTGATTATAGATGTGTCCGAATTTTCGGAATATAAAAATAAAATAATAAGCATTAGGAAATCTCAAGTGTTAGGGTGGAAACATTAACTTTATTTAAACAACAAACACATTGTTTTTTGTTGATAAAAAAAGTATCTTTTTTTTTCTGAACAAGGGTTGTGGTGCAATATTTGGCAGCCATGTGTCTGACAATGATACCACTGTGGTTGTTTTTATAAATATTTTTCTCTTGGCGATCCAGATTATCGACAATCTGGATTTTTGCCGTCCAAACTATTAATGATCTACTGTACCTCAATATAGATAAACACTTCTATAAAATACCGGGTGAACCCTTTTTTACTCACTAAAGAATAATATGTATTGTATGAAGAGCTATTCAGTCACCCTAAAAAGTTTCATGAATAATACCTGAGAGTGTCTTTTGTTTTGTTGCTTTCATTTATTTTAGGTATTTAAAGTACACTTTCTGAGCCAAATAATTATTTAAGAATATGAGAAATTCTATGAGTGAGAGCAAAAGGGCCTACCAATTTTGCCAGGAAAGGTATTTGCAAATACCTTCGAGGGTTCTTTTACCTGACACAATCGACATGTGACCGGCGGCTTTACTTCCCATCCAAAGGAGGTTGTGCTACATATTTTTATCACTAAAGAAAAATCTGTCGACCTCAGCTTGGTTTGAAACATAGGCTCCTTAGGGGAATACTTTACCCCAAGAACACCGAGACCCGCCTCGGTGGCGTAGTTGGCTAACGCGCTTGTCGTGTTGAGCTCGACCGCCGAGGACAGGGAGATTGAGGTTCGAATCTGGGTCGGGTGAACTGGGGGTGGTTTTTCCTAAATGGTTTTCCACTCTCCCTCCTACGCAAATGCGGGTTCACTTCCTCTAATTCAACCTTCCCAATTCCTAATCCATTAGCGTAGTTAGTACTTAAAGCGTATAACCCAAACAGGTAGTAGACCCGGTGCTGCTATTATTATTATTATTATTTATCTTAAAATTATCTTTTAAATTTGAATTTATCATCCAATAAAAAGTAAAATTTTGAGTTTTTTTTGCTACCAGGGTTTTACTGTTGATTAAAATCTCATTTTTTTTAAATCACCGCATCCGTTCATTTTAAACTCTTAAGTACTAATTATGTTAATGGTTTTGGGGATGAGGAAGGTTAAATTTAAAGAAGGTGTACCTGTATTTGATCGGAAAACCACCATCGATACATCTGACCAAGATTTGAACCCTGATCTTCCCGCCATCGGCAGTCCAACCTACTTCGAGAGTAGCGGCGCTCTACACCATGCGGTCAATAAAGCGGTTGCTCGGCATGTTTGTGCCGACCGACTGATCGGAATACGGTTGAATCTGGCCAACAAGGCGGTGAAGTATCAGTAGTTATGGTGACTTCTCACCAGATATCATGAGAGAGATTATATTGTAACCCCACAGGTGCCCCCTTTGTAATTTTTCCCACCCTGACCAATAATCACCAAGAGGATTGGTTCGGTAGAAGTGTGTTCCGATATTGTTTTACACCTCAATCATATTTTCACTCCATATATTATTATTATTATTAGCACCGCATCTTACTACCCATTCGGGTTACACACACTTACGCTAATGTGTAATGGTAGGATGATTGTGATATGAAATGGAGGACCTACAGTTTAACGTGGAATCCGAACCACGGTGGAGGCCTGGCATTCCTCACATTCACAAGATATCTTGTTAGAGGTGAAGGAAGGGTTTGGTAATCAGATAAATCTTTGCCGGGACCGAGGATTGAACCCCGGCCGCCAGCATAGAAGTCTGACACCTTACCCCTAGACCACCGGGTCACCCCCACTCCATATAAAACGTGGGAACATGTCCTCTGAAATTTTACCCTCCTCATTTCCACTCCCCTCCCCCCCCCCAATGCATTCATGCTTTAGAGGATTTTAAATATGCGAGACGTTATTATCAATGAAATATTAATATAGTTTGTATTTTTTTTTTAACATTGACTGACAAATTATTTTAGTTTCATATTGTATGAAAAAAAAAAAAATAGACTGCCTCTGTGCTCGGAGTTACTGGCTACAGATATATAAGTCCCGGGTTCGATCCCAGACACTTCCAAAAATTTTCTGTGAAGCAGTGTGTCTGTAACAGGGTCAAAGGAGAAATAATGAGGAGCTACCAGAATGAAAAAGTAGCAACTCCAGTCTAGAAAAGTGAGATAAACGAGCAAATAGTTCATTGTGCTGACACCCTCTATCCCCAGAAGTTGGTAGTATCTTTACCAACAAAAGACGGCAGTTTGGTTGGTATGACTCGACTGCGAGCTTTCTTTCAGAACAATTACTTCTTTAACTACTAGATTAAATTTCAAGGTTGATGATGAAATAAACTTATTCCTTTATTAAATGATAACTTGGTACAGACATGAAACATTAAGTGTCTTAAGGACATTTTTAACAAAAATATTGTTAAAAACATGTTAAAAAGAACCTTTTAAGTGTAAATAAATATATAAATATATATATATATAAAATTAGAAAAATTACGTTTTAAAACGAGAAGAGATCAAACAAAAGTGTAATACGTTTGTTTATAAATTAGAAACATGACCAGACGTCTACACTTTCAAATAAGCCAGTTTTTCACAAATCTATGATATTACTATTTTCCCTAAACCTAGATTAGCGAGAAGAATTTTAACAAACCTAACTTACCAATAATATCAATCAATATATCATACCAGTTTGGTGACAATAGTATTAAGAACATCATTTCTACGAGAATATTAATATTACCACACAATAGTCATGATCATATCCACATTTTTTCAAGCTAAGAAATAGTGAAAAAATGTTTAAAAAAAATACAACTTAATATTGTAAACAACAAATCAGAAACAATACACATGAATACATGAAACAAGTTATTTAAGCAATTAATGAAAACTTAAAATAGATTTGTATACAACAAAGAGAGCCCAGGTATTGATTTAATTACATATTTTATTAAATCCATGCAGTTAAAAAGTTGAAAAGAGAAATTTTTGGCAAGAAATTTTGCATTCCACTAAACATGAATATTTATTTATAAATATCTGCTTCATAAGAATCATGGCAGAATATTCTCAGTCCGTTAGTTTGTGTGACGAAATATATACATTTTTTTCTCTATAGAGAAGCCACACATTTACAAAATATTAATATTTCCTAGCAATACCTAAAAAACGACGAAAGGCAACAAAACAAAAGGTGGCCGATAGAAGAGAGGTTCAGACAGCTTCCAATCCATTCTAATTTTAAACGAGAATCTTTGTATCATAAAGGAAACGGTTAATTGTTTTAGTGACCAAAATTAAAATTATATCTTTATAACAATGCATTAGTGGCTAATATTAATAGCTCGTCTATTTAATCCATCATGATAAGCACATTTATCCTGTTTTAAGTGTACTACTTGCGACCGATCACTCGTATTTAGCTGACGATTTCCACACGTCCATTGTAGACTTTGCCTTAAAATATGAGTGATGAATGACCCTTGGCAAGGGACGATTCCTGGATAGCTCAGTGGTTAGAACATCCGGCTTCTTAAGCCAAACGTTCCAAGTTGGATTTTTGTGTATTTTACAATTTAAAGAAAAATAAATGATTATATTAGACTTTAGTTATGATTTTAATAATGAATTATATTAACCGTAGGGCCCCCCATATTTATGGGTAATAAGTTCCCATATCTACCGCGGATAATACCGGACTCTTATAATGATATTCATGTAACATACATCAGTACGGTAAAATTTAATTGATAAATTATTCACAGTAAGACATTACCAACATTAAATAAAGTGTTCTGTACATTGCAGTGTAATAATAATAATAATAATATTTAGCACCGCGTCTCACTATCCGTTCGGGTTATACGCTTTCAGTACTAATTACGCTAATGAATTAGGAAGTTTGAATTAGAGGAAGTGAACCCGCATTTGCGTGGAGGGAGAGTGGAAAACCATTTAGGAAAAACCACCCCCAGTTCACCCGACCGAGATTCGAACCTCAATCTCCCCGTCCTCAGCAGTCGAGCTCAACATGACTAGCTTGTTAGTCAACTACGCCACCGAGGCGGGTCATTGCAGTGTATATACTACCCTTCAGTTTTCTTATTGTGATGATCGCTGATGATCATGATGATCATGAGTCAAGTAATGTACTGGACATAGTAGGCGCATTTGTGCTGCTGATAATATTATCAGTTATCACTTGGCGCATGGTTTGAAACTTGTAAACTTTTTTTTTCTTTAATTAAAAATAAATGAAATTGGGCAGGGGTTAAATCACGGATAACTGAATCAGTGGATTCGGCAGCCCTGTGCTATATTAGCGGTGTTATTAATTTGATAGAAAATATATATTTTTTTCTAATATAAAATAAAAATGGGTTTGATCCGTCTCTACTACTATTAATGACCCGCCTCGGTGGCGGAGTTGGCTAAAGGGCTTGTCGTGTTGAGCTCGACTGCCGAGGACGGGGAGATCAAGGTTCAAATCTCGGTCGTGTGAACTGGGGGTGGTTTTTCCTAAATGGTTTTCCACTCTCCCTCCATGCAAATGCGGGTTCACTTCCTTTAATTCAACCTTCCCAATTCCTAATCCATTAGCGTAATTAATACTTAAGCATATAACCCGAACGGGTAGTAAGACGCGGTGCTAAATAATAAATACTATTAATAATAATAATAATAATAAAAAGGGCTCACAAACAAAATATAAGCTCACATGAGCATTGTATGTGATGTACAATAAATACTAAAAAAACTATTACATGTCAAAATATGGGGTCGTACCACGATATTTTCATGGCCTGTGGACAATCTGTATAGAGAGTACGCACCTGACAACACACATAAATATTTCACAACAATATAAAAATGACACGGGTACCCAAATGAGACAGATACATACAAATATCCCCGAAACGTTATTCTAAGTATTACTTCACTGGTGTGAAAAATGTTTTAGTTTTCTAAGATAAAGACTCAACTGTCGCACATAATATATCGATCTAGATATATATAAAACTTCTTACACACTACCTGCGCTATTATTGGGATTAATTATACCTCTAAATATAAATAAATAAATAAATAGTAAATCTTGCTGTTTTTCATACACCCGATAAGTTAAGAAATACAATGAAAGACGTCTCTAAAGTTTCAAGTATAGATATAAAGAATTCTAACCTTTTGAGTCTTTGAACTTTCTTTTTTATACAAATCCTTTCACTAAACTAAAGTTTGTCGGAAATCGGCCTAGAAGACCTTGAACACGAATAGTCTCGAGGATCCTTGAGTTATAAACTATGAATATAATATAACACTAACCACGAACTTCCGATCAAAGATTGCATTAGACAAGTAGTTTCTAACCTTTTGCATGGTTTGACTACAAATATTTATCTTCCGAGAGCATCGCGTTCCTTGGGCTATTCCAAATTTAATAACATGTGAGGCAGGTAGAATTGAGAGGAAATGTACCCTTATTTGTATGGAGGAAGATGAGAGATTGGGAGCAAAGCCCCTGTACACCGGGTCAATATTAAAATCCTGGTTTCCTTGTTACAGACAAACCAAATGAGCGTGACAATTTCGCGTTCCCATCAGTGATAGTTTTAGTTACCAAACATTACCTATACGATGCTCAGTGGTCCTGGGATAAAATGCTCGCCTCAAGCCTTGATGTTGGTGGGTTCAAACCCAGCCTAGGTCGAGAGATTTTTCTTAAGCGATAAAAAAAAACATACCACACCTTCCTTCAGAGGAAAACTAAAGCCGTCGACCCCAAATGGATTGTGGCGTGTAAAAGAACCCTAGAAGGTATGTAGAAATATCTTTCACTCTAGCTCATAGAAACTCAGCGTGGAAGACAACGGAGAATCATCTACACTTTCTGAACTCCTCTAGCACACATTCTACCAGATGGTGTAGGTACCTCCAACCAGTAGAAGGGTCGAGAACATGCCCAGCTACAGATGGGTGGAAATCACATCAAACCAGGGTTGTTCACTTAAGAACAGTAATGATTATATCAACGTGCCTAGGGATGATTATTTTTGGACGTTGTTAGCAACGTCGTAAGGTTGCCACAGTAAAAAGTAGGTCAACAATAAACTGTCAGAGCCGAGTTACCAAAAGGGATCTAAGCAGCAGCTCTTGACGGTTTTTATGGTTTTAACCACTCACATTTCTATCTAAATTTACCCCTATTATAATTATCTTCATAGGCTCATATTTTAAACCCCGCATCTTACTATCCGTTCGGGTTATTATACACCTATTTACTAATATTCTTTTTATATGTTAGGGATTAGGAAGAATCAATTTATAGGAAGTGTATCCACATTTGCGAGGAGGGAGAGTGGAAAATCAAACTCGGTTGAGCCAACCGGGATCAAACCTCGATCTCTCTGTCATTAGCAGTCTGGTCTATTGTGAGAGCGATGTGTTAGACCATTGTCAGGTGACAGTGCATAAGTAAAGAATTCAGATATAGACCTAAAATCATTGTTAAAAGGAATTGTTTTTAGTTTCAAGTACTTTTATAAACCACTAGTACAATAATAAAACTTTATTTATGTAATAATTTAACTGTTCATTTTACCTCATAGTCCAGTCGTACTAGGGGCAGTGGCTGCTCGTGTATAGGCACTGTGGAACTGCAGCACCCCCTATTTCCACTTGATATTATCGATAACATTTAATATGAGTCCTTTTTTCTTTATTTTTGTAGTACGATATATATTCCTTAAGATTAATGTCAGTACTTCAGTAGCCATCCTCCAGTTTATGAAAAAAAAAAATACAAAAATCTTTGCATGGAACTGTGCGCTTCACAGTTTCAGCGACGTGCTGTTTGACTGTTGTGCGCATCCACACATATGAGAGGGGTGTGAGGAGGAAGGCGGGACTGCCAAGTAGAGGGAGCACTGTTGCTCTCGCAGTGCCGGCTCTGGCGTGATGGTGGAAGGAAGTTTTTTTTACTCATTGTGTGTTGTGCTTAAAAATTGTGTACCATACTCTTGAATGTGATAAAGTGTAAAATTAGATTATTATTATTCTGCTTCCAGATATCCTATTTTATTATTTTAGTTTCTTTTATTTAACAGAAATACTAAATGCGCTTGCAGTACTTTCAATGGAGAACAATTTCTTCAAATGTCATCCAGAGATCAAGGAGAAAATTATTGAACTTTTTGCGCAAATTAAAACAAGAGGTGCGTATAACCCGAACGGGTAGTGAGACGCGGTGCTAATAATAATAATAATAATAATAATAATAAAACAAGAAGAATGGATTTCATTTTTAAATGAATAGATCAAGCTTGAACTTTAACAATTTAAGTTAAAGTAGGTAAAAATATTTTTTTTTGTTAAGATTTTATCAAGTTCATGAATACATTTTCTTTTTTCCTTTTACACAATTTTAAAACAAAGGCTACACATTTTCTGGAGCAGCACCCCCCACTAATTATAGCTTCGAGCCGCCAATGACTAGGGGTGTAAAAAAAATACCCTTACCAAAAAATAGTTACCCTAAATATGAGACTATCAATAAATGCAGAGATAGTGAGCAGTAACAATATACCAAAAGACAACACTAGCACTTACTGGACGTCATCTTGGAAAATTGCGTCTAATATTTGGTCTTTAATCAATTTCTCATGAACAGTTGAAGAAATTCAAGGAAAAAAGTTTCAAATAAATGTTGAAGGAATTCAAAATGAGTATATATATGTTGTTTATTAATTTTTGCATATCTGCAAAAATTACTGGGTAATATGGCAAAGAAAAAAGGAAAAATTGATTTTTCCTCTTACGATATTTGTGAAAATAACTCAACATGAAGCTAAGTATTTTTATTTACCGAGATTCTAAATGATCATTAACAGGGAATATATCTCAATGCTTGGATAGGAGTATCAAAAATTAATCAAAATTTGACTATAAATTTTTTTTTTAGCACTTCACCTTACTACTATTTTCTGTTGTATGCTTATTTACTACAGTAGCCCCATGGCTTCTTTGGTGCTGACTGTACAGCTCACGGATTTGAAAAGTTACCAGACAAAATTATGTATCCCTACGCCAAACCATATGATCTGCAAAAACATGTGTTTACCAGCTGTCGCTTCTGAGAGTCAAAATTTAGGTATATACCTAAATGTTGACTGTCAGAAGTGAGCTGTGAGCTGTCAGCACCAAAGATGCCACGGGACTACTGTAGTTACACTAACTGATAGTTTTAGGGATTAGGAAAACTACACTGAATACACCCGACCGAGATTATATTCAAACATCGATCAACTTGTCATCGGAAGTCTATTCTACCATGAGAGAAGTGTTTTAGACCGGGCGGCCACCGAAGAGGATTAAAAAAATGAGCATTTTATTACTCAGGCTATGAAATTATGTGAAAAACCTATTAGTAACAGCTAGTAATATTTACTTAAACAATTGTTTGCTTTTAAGAGAGCCAGTAAGGGAAGTAAAATACAGAATGTAATAATAATAATAATAATATTAGCACCGCGTCTTACTACCCGTTTAGGTTATACGCTTTAAGTACTAATTACGTTAATGGATTAGGAATTTGGAAGGTTGAATTAGAGGAAGTGAACCCGCATTTGCGTGGAGGGAGAGTGGGAAACCATTTAGGAAAAACCACCCCCAGTTCACCCGACCGAGATTCGAACCTCGATCTCCCCGTCCTCAGAAGTCGAGCTCAACGCTAAAAGCGCATTAGCCAACTACGCCACCGAGGCGGGTTACAGAATGTAAAGATTTGACAAAATAGTGAAGTCAACTAAGTTACTCATTCAACTCGATTTCATCAAGTTGGGTAACAAAACCAGGCAAGCTATCGAGAGATAGGACTTCATAGTGACTGCACAGTGCTTTGAGCACTGAAGACCTGCTCGTTTACATTCAATGTAATCACAACAAGTCTTACATCCACACAAAACCAAATGCTGGAGTTTTTTTTGGCAGGAGTTGTTGGTATAGTACATTCACGACGTTTACTTGGATGACGGCTCATAAGGTTACTAGAAATAGTCCCTGATGTATCCCTACACCAACATCTTTCACTATGGATAACTGTAATGAAAACATATAGTAACATATAAATGTGATAGCTAACCACAGTAATTTAAGTCAATATTATTTATATTTACTTGAGGTCAGGCTCAAAACTTATTTATAGTTTTATTCTCCTTAAAAAACAACTAGTCACAGCATTTTCACAAAAGATCTAATGAACATAGCTTCAAGGCGACGAATGAATTTAAAACAAGTGATTTAACATGACGAAAAACAAGTTCTTGACAATGATGCATCCATGCAGTGGATAAAAATATCTAATTCAGTGTAATGTCCCTGATTTGACCTTAAAGAATATTTGAAAGCATTGACAATATTCTCCTCTTAATTATATATATATAATTTTATTTCAATTTTATATTTTATTACTTGGCGCTTAAAACAAGTCTTCTTCTAAATTATTCAGATATGAAAGTTACCAGATTCTAACTAGGAAATTACTAGTTATTTCTTGTTGTTAAGTTCATGCCCTGAAGGTAAGAGGCATCAGCTACTGTAACTAACTTCAGTGTGTGACGTAAAGTTGAGTCAAAATTGCAAAGTTTAGTCTTTTAAAAATCAACTTCCTGCTCTCGAACAAACCAGAATAATGTAGATGTTTAATTTGAGGCAGTTTCCGGTTCTCAAACATTCTAGTAAGTTCTATTGGAATGAGATATACCAAACGAATGGTGCAATCTCAGAGTCACTGTGATGTCAGTCACTGTCACGGAGAGACGTGTGCTTGCCGCTCGTAAAACATGACCATTTTTCTATCAAAGTTATCAATAACTATCATTGAAAAAACTAATATCAACTTTATCTGACATTATTTATTTTTATCACAAAAAGTGAAGCCTAATGTAGGGTAGTGATAACTATTACGTAAGATAGCAATAGGCGTACAACGTGGAACGAGCTAATTAGTGACGTTACAATTGGCACCAAACAAGGGGTCCGTTACGAAGGCATCCCAACTAGGGGCAAGACATGAAGATTGTTACAAATTGGCGCCCAACCTGGGGCCAGATATATAACGTTACAAATTGGCGTCCCAAGTAAGGGGCACATTATGACAGCATACCAATTGGAGCCACAACGAGGGGCCTGTTATTGGATTGTTACATCAGTTAAATATTTTCTCTTTTCCAAGTAGATAACATTCCAAAACAAAGAATACATACTTTTATTATGTTTAAAATATTGTTTTGGATCAGGTAAATATAAATTATTAAAAGTAATGAAATAGTGTGAGAAAATTTAAGTTTACGTTATTTTAAATGTAGAATATAAAATGTAACTAAATTTTTTTTAAAGTTTATAACAAACAAGTGATCTTTTACAAGTGTTGGCAACACAAAACCTAAAAATATGATTTTCGAACTGTCGTCCAGGTAAAAACCTATCATGAACAGACTCTACTGAGTACTAACATTATACACATAGAGGATTATTTTATCGTATGATCGAGAGGAACTGACGTTCAGGTAGAGCCACTTTATGTGTAGACTGTTATCCGCTCCAGTGGCAGAGAGCGTTGCCACCTACGGAGTTTGTCTACACGCCGTACCCACAATAAGATGATAGTGAATATGAAGATGTGGAGCTGGTATGATTCTTAACCTAACTAATCCAACCCTTGATACGAGTTGGGTATTGAACCCAGGACCCCTGGCTCCGCAGCTAGACGCGGTGACCACTTCACCGTGAGGCCGGTCACTGCCAGGTAAAAACCTAATATGACTGGACTAACTTCAGAAATTATTTTAGAATTTCTAGATAGAGGATCTATTCAACAGGTTTCCCGGTATCAGAGGGGATTGCGACTCCAAATTACCCCGAATAATCGAGGCTTTGTAAATGGAAGAAGTGATCATTACTTTTCTCCTTTCAATTTCTTGGTGTCTTTACGACAATAGCCTCCTGTAAGCGCATTCTTCATGCAACCCTCTGCCTTACATCTTGGTGTGGTGCCCCCATGCGATTTACAAAAACCCCCTTTCACGGCGTTCTTTGTGCATTCCCCCAACTTGCATCTCCGAGAGCTCCCTCCGTGCGCCAGACAAAAACCCCCCATTTGCGAGTATTTCAAGCAACCGTCCTTCTTGCATTTTCCTGAAGTCCCGCCGTGATTGATACAAAAGCCGCCTATCTGAGAATATTTAAAGCAACCCTCCGCGCTACACCTCCTCAAAGTGCCCCCATGGGACACACAGTAGCCACCCGTCTGCGCGTGTTTGGGACAACCCTCCGCCTTGCATCTCCGTGAAACTCCGCCGTGTGCTATGCAATAGCCCTTTTATAGCGTACTTAGGACAATCTTCAGCTTTGCATTTTCTCGAAAATCCTCCGTGCCTCACACAATAACCACCCTTCTGAGGATAGTAGGAACAGTCCTGCACCTTGCATATCTGGGGGATCCCTCCGTGCGATATGCAATATCCGCCTGTCTTGGCGTACTTGTAGCAATCTTCTGCCTGGCACCTCCCCAACACAGCCCCATGAGTTGTGCAGCAGCCACCTTTTATCGCTTTCTTATCGCAACCATACATACTGCAAACCAATGAGCTCCCTCCATGAGCCACGCAATATCCGTCCGCCCTAGCGGGCATGGGACAATCTACCGCCAGGCATCTGAGGGAGACGCCTCCGTGGAACACACAGTAACCGTTTGTCCGCGCATATTTAGCGCAACCCTCGGCCTTGCATTTTCATGAAGTACCTCCGTGCGATATGCAATAACCGTGCGACTGAGCGTACTTAAAACATCCTTTCATCTTACACTTGGAATCATCCTTGGTTGTTTCGTTCTGTCCGCGGTGGTCTCCTTTCAGGGCAGCGTCGGCGCAACCTTCTGGTTTTTGGTCTGATAACATCCCTTCATGTGTTTTACAACTCCCGCTGTTTAGAGGGTTTGCGCAACTATCTTTTGCCTCACTGTGAATATCTTTATGAAGCTCATCAGAATAACCAGTTTCCCCAGTTTGTACGCTTGGCTCGTCCAACTGTTCAAGGAAAGGGTCGACCTCTATCTGGAATACAAAATAATATAAAATTACTTCCAATAAGCGACGTTAAGACTGAATTTAATAAGCGTATTCCTAAATTTGAGACCCACATTTTAAATTTCATCAATCAATGTTTTACAAGGAAGCATACATTCAAACGAGTTTTTATGCGACCAAGAAACCAGCTTGCAAAGCCTCGTTGTAGTTTCAAGTGGACATAGTACATCTTTGGGTCGCGGCTGTAAAAACCCAATGTCACATACGCGAGTTACCATTCTAGATGACTTGTCTTGTCACCCAGCCTTACAAATCTAGGATCAGTGGTTCATTTTTTATTCCTAAATAGCTTACCACATTCTTCCCACCAAAAATAAGAACTTTTTATGCGATATTTTACCTTGCTCCTCCCCCCAGTCCACACTTTTAAGGTAATTCGAAAATAAACAGCCCAATCTTAACAAACGTGTAATTTATAATTTAAGTTGTGAAACATAGTCTATTATCTTTTCATGACGAAAACAAGGTGCTTATGAATATATTTAGTTCAAAAAGGGATAAAGCTACTGGGGAGTGGAGGAGGTTACATAATTATGAGTTACATTAGCGTGTACTCATTAAAACATTGTTAAAATAATCAAGCCTCGTAGATTATGATTGACAATACGTACAGCACAAATGGCAGATTAATGAACAGTGTTCAGTGTACCGACTTGCAAACCTAAAGAGAAGAGACCAATGGGGAGATCTAGACGCAGACGGGAGGATAACATTAGATTATTATTATTATTATTATTATTATTAGCACCGCGTCTTACTACCCGTTCGGGTTATACACACTTACGCTAATGTGTAGTGGTAGGGTGATTGTGAGATGAAATGAAGGACCTACAGTTTAACGTGGAATCTGAACCACGGTGGGGGCCTGGCATTCCCCACATTCACAAGATGTCTTGTCAGAGGTGAAGGAAGGGTTTGGAAATCAGATAAATCTGTGTCGGGACTGAGGATTGAACCCCGGCCGCCAGCATAGAAGTCCGACACCTTACCCCTAGACCACCAGGTCACCACGATAACATTAGAATGGACCTGGATCAGATAGGGTGTAATGAGGTAGACTGGATAGAACTTGTTTAATATAGGGATAGTTAGCTTACTTTAATAAGTGCAGCAATGACCTTTTTAGTTCCTAATAACATAGAGTAAGTAAATAAAGTTATAATTTATAGGCTATACATAGTGATTCAATTATTTCAAAGCATTACAGTTCACAAGTTATAACGTGTTAAACTTCCTATTATTTTACTTTAAAAATGGAATGCAAAAAGTATGAGACTCCAATCTGAGGCTGAAATAAAACTGGACATTTATATGAGGTGCACATAATGAAATAATATTATAATTTCATTAATATTAATTTTATATATGTTTTACTGAACAATGGCACGCAAAAATCATAAAATAGCAAGTTTGATCCCTGATAACTCGTGAAATGTATTGATTTTAAATAAAGGAATCATTATTTATAAATTATAACTATAAACTTGTTAAAATTGTAAGATACAATATTGTCAACGAAACATAGACATAATTTTTTTATTAATAAATTATACTTTTTACCAGTAACTGACAAAATATTACCGTTTAATATTTAATGCAAACAAAAAAGTACATTTCTTTTAGAAATATGACTTGTTTAGTCATTAAATTATAAGGTAGGTGAAGACACAAACTTAACAATTCCATTGTTTATCATTTTATTAATGATTATTAACTTGGTACAAACATTAAAACCAAGTGTCTAATTTTTTTTCATATCAAACTAAAGAAACCTTTAAAGTGAAAATAAAATTTTAAAAAAATCCTAGTATAAAAATACATCTTTAGTGCCTGAACTCTAACTAACTTATGTTTTGCGTTTAGCTAAATGTTGACCTAAATGCATTAAAGAAACAAGTGTTTGATCAGGATTCACTCACAGGTTCGACGAATTCTTCTTGAGCGATAAAAATCTGTAGCACAACTTCCTTCGGAGGTGTAGTAAAGCCGTCGGTCCCGTGTCGATTGTGGCGTGTAAAAGAACCCTGGAAGGTATGTGGGAAATACTTTTCCCGGCAACAATAGAGGGCCCTTTCTCTCTGGCTCAGAGAAATTCTAGTGTCATGATATAATCATTCAGTTCAGAAAGTACACGTTAAATACCTTAAGTCAATAAAATTTGGACTCAAATGAAATAACGTTGCAACTAGAGCAAAATACAACAATGGATTTGGACTGTATGAAAAAAAAAAGTTCATTAAAATTAAACCCATCCATTTAGGTCCAATGAGGCAACAAGTGCTACAATAGAAGCTTTACTCGATATGTAAAATAAAGTATAGCAAGAGGCTAAGAACTTTGGAGTTTGCGAGATGTGTACCATAACAAACAAACAAATGTAATCCTAAAAAACCGTGTTGAGATGGCTCAGAGAATGATTGGTTAAATATAACACGTGGTACCCTTCAATCAATGTTTACGTAATTGTAAAGTTTTCCCCCAGACAACCCCGAGTTAAATGAATCTTAGCCGCGCTCTCTAATGCGCTAATTTTCCAGTGAACTAGACTACCAATGAATGAACGCTCAAGATTTGAATCTCGGTCGAGTGCACCAGGGGTTGTTTTTCCACTCCCCTTCCACACACATACAAATACACTTCCTCTTAATATACCCTTCCTTATCTCTAAAACCAATTGATGCAAAAAAAAAATATATATATATATATATACACTGAAGGTTAATTGTGTGTTCAGTTAAATGCATTGTGATGGCTTTTATTTAAAAACACAAGGTGGACCTTTACTTTATGTTATGTGGTAATTTAGTTAATGCTACCCGCCTCGATGGCGTAGTTAGCAAACGCACCAGTCGTGTTGAGCTAGACCACCAAGGATGGGGAGATCGAGGTTTGACTCTTAGTCAGGTTAACTGGGGGTGGTTTTTCCTAAATGGTTTTCCACGCTTCCTCCACACAAATGTGGGTTCACTTCCTATAAATTAAACCTTCCCAATTCTTATCCCATTAGCGTAATTAGTACTTAAGCGTATAACCCGAACAGGTAGTAAGACGCAATGCTAAATAAATAAATATTTAAGTGAATGTTAAATGAACCTCAAGTTGACTGTGATTCTGGCATGGGAATCTAGTTGATATCAAATAAAATTGTAATACTTTGTTAATAACTTAGACACATAACTGGATGTTTAAACATTCAAATTAACCAGTTTTCACGAATCTATGATATTACATATTCCCTAAACCTAGATTAGTACTAAGAATGTTAACAAGCCTAACTTACCAATCAGGGATAGATCAATGTGAAGACAAAATTATATCAGCAACATCATTCTGTAAACATAATACCTTGCATTCCTTCTTGATTTGATTAAAGGTGATTAATACCGGTGCTCTGGGATTTAACGTCTCATCCCCTTCAACTTCAGTCTTTATTCCAGACGCCATGTTTGAAGCATCAAACTGTGAAGATATTAAAATACGCAATTTAAAGTTAAATAAGACTAATAAGGTTTTATTAAATTGATTAATAATGGTGAAAAATATTGAACCATAAACTAATTTAATATAGAAGGTCATGGCACATCCAATATCATGCATTTTAGGTATATTTTTTTTACAACTAAATATTCCTATTTTGTGTACCATTCCCGATTATGTACAGTGAATAGTTTAGGCCTATTTTATCTATCTTTTAAAATTCAATTCACTAAAACATTAGATTAATTTAAGCATGATTATTAAAAAGTCATAATTATTCATATAAACCAGTTACCTTGTTATTTCCCTGTTGTCATCAATATCATATTTAAAAGGTTTTAATACTTTAATCCTCTACATCAAGTTAAATCACTTGTAGAAGTTAAATTTACTACAAAGTAAAGTTAATTGTGGTCGATGTTGACGGTTTTTAAACTTTTGTAAAGACGGTATATTTTGTTTGGTGTTTAGTGTAATGTGCACAAATTATTCTAGGTTGGCCAGAAATAGTGTGTCCCACAATGGTAATAAACAAATTGTTTTAAGCAAAGTAAATTATTCAGTAATCTTTTTTCAGCAGTCATGAAACATTTGTGAAATGAAGAGTTAATTGCATTTATAAAAAAAATTTGCAGAGTTGAATTCCTTATTCCAATTTTCATTTGAAATATAAACAATCTTCACAAGACTGTGACCTGCCACAAGTCTCGCAATTGTATTGTTTATTACCAGTGTGGGACAAAATGTGTGTATTTAGCCTCTGCTTTGAAATGAAACATTTACCACATTCTTCACATTTGTTTCGTTTATCTCCAGTGTGAATATTTAGGTGACGAGATATATGTGAATTTGAACTAAAGCCCTTACTACAAACATCACACCTGTTTGGTTTATCTCCAGTGTGTATCTTTAGGTGTTGAGCTAACAATGATTTTAAAATAAAGCCCTTACCACACAAATAACATTTGCTTTGTTTCTCCCCACTGTGAATCCTTAGATGGTATTTAAGATATTTTTTGCCTGAAAAACTTTTACTACAAACACTACAGGGGAACCGTTTTTTACAATGCTTGTCTATTTTCATTTTTTCAGTTGTGTGTGTTATGGTTTCTGTCATGTTACCAGTAGAATCCCTATTCAAAGTGTCCTGTGGTTTACACATTTCACCAACACTATATATTGTGATTGGTTCCTTCTTAGCCTCAGTTTCAAGCTAGAAGTAGAACAAAATATTAGTTTATAGCTTCAAAAGAAAATCAATAAATAAATATTCAACTAAATCTATATATTTTAAAGTTATAAATGAAATGTATTGAGTCTTGATAGATAATTCAAAAAGACTTTAAACATAACATCAATATTTGAATACATGCATGTTTGCGATCCACAAGTTGGTCAAACTATTCAACTGTTAATATTCAAAATTTATAATGCACAAATAAATAAATGCATAGTTAAGACTAGAAATTATTGGGAGACATATGATGCCTGGTTTAGGATGTACATTCCTAGCTTGAAACAATGTTTCTCTTAAGTACACCAGCTATCTAATTGTGCCCAGCTCATGCCATCTGTTTGCTACCATTCACAATCGTTCATGCATTCGCTATGTTTGTACATGACCGACCTCCTCACGAATTACAAATGGACTGGTGGGTTTGACTAAAGGAGAAGGAACTACCAACACGCCTCACTTGTGGGGACACTGTTTTCAAGTCAACAATACGCTTCAAGAATGATCTGATTACGGGCCGAGAACATTCTTTATTTCATTCTGGAAGAATTTAAGATAAAACACATCCTAGCTTGTGGAGTGTTCAGGAGATCACGCGACAAAACTTTCCCCTCATATGTAACTCCCCTGATTACCCTCCCTTTATTTGCTCACCTCTCTTCTCTAGGGGTTTAAGTATGTTCATGAAATGTTTTTACCTGGATGACAGTTGAAAAATTATATGTTCAAAGTTTGGTTTGCCAACACATGTAAAAGGTATGTGTTAAATTTTACATATAAAATAAATTAAACCTAAGTTTTCTCACATTGTTTCATTACTTTTAATAATTGCTTTTTATCCAACCCGAAACAATATTTTATAAATAAATAAAAGTACTTATTCTTCATTTTGGAATGTTATCTATTCTGTGTACTATTGTGCATACATTAATACAAGCATCATTTTACTTGGGAAAGAGAAAGTACAAGTCATTTGTTTATATATATAGTAAATTATTTTATTTCCTTTCGAAATATTTAACGGAATAAAATATTTATATCCACTAAGTGGGCATATCATTGTACGGTACTTGTTTCCGTCATTTTCAATAACATGGTTTAAATTTGTCGGTCAGTATTTTGGAGTTACATTCATTAGACCTTTTGTGAAAGTTCTTTGAACAATAATTTATTTATAAATAGAATAAAATAATAGATGAGGACCGACCTCAAATAAATATAAATAATATTGGCCAAAATTACAGTGGTTAACTATCACACTGATACATTACCATGTTTCCATTACAGCTATATACAGTGACAGCTGTCAGCTGTTGGCATAGGGATACATTAGGGACTACTTCTAGTAACTTTTTGAGCTGTCATCCAAGTAAACTAAGGTCGTGAATGTACTATAGACTGTATTTAATATACCTGGAGTCTATGAAAACCCACTCTTGAAAGGACACTAAATTTAGAAGGGGCTATCTTGAGAGCTAGGATGTTACACAATGCAAGAACAAATATTATAATCTTTCGATTTTAAGTTTAATTTAATTTTCAAATTTCTTTATGAATTCAATTCTTAAATTCCAGTTGAATTATAGTAAATGTATTACTACACTGATTGTCTAGCATTCATTTTGAGGACTTAGAATATTTATTTGACACGGATCATTGCGTCTCATAGTAAAGAAAGAGAATTTGATACCTGATAATTTTTTTTGAACCAGATCTCCCTAGATGTTCAAGTTACACACTTAAGTATTGATTAAGATAATATGGCAAGGTTGAGTAAGGTTGAATTTAGAGGAAGTGTACACGCATGTGCATGGTAGGTAGAGTGAAACACCACATAAGAAAAACCTGTAATTGGCATTCTAGTTTATTTCGTGAGCGACATCTTTTAACTTGCAGAAATCAAAGCCGATAATTATTAGACTTGTCTTGGAGTACAATTTGGTGACTTGATATGTTAAGATGTACTGTGAATTTGACTAACATAAATGGGAATCATCTTATTACCTGGAAATATTGAAATTATACTTCTATTTATTGAGAAACTTACTAAAATATTGATTCAAAAATGAGGTGGCCCAATGGCTAGATAATTTTATAATAAAGGAAATTGATAAAACTAAAGAAAGAGGAAAAATAAAC